>JAMRYI010000149.1:0-283520 GCA_029231635.1 Ditylenchus weischeri
CCACAAAACGAAATTTATTTCGTTTTGTGCTGAAACGTCATATATTTTAAATATTATTGGCGCCAATTCAAATTGTGTAATTTTAAAAGGTGCCATCAGCAATCAAAAGACGACATTCAGCAGCCATTCGTAAATCTGTCTCTGAGCAGACCATGACCAGACCCATTTCGAAACATCTAGTCTATCCAGGTTCAGTGAAAATGACATATCCAACCATTTAGTCAGGTATAGGGGCGAAAGATTGATTGAACCATCTAGTCTTCCATATACTTGCCTCGGAACCGGAAGCCTCTTACGGGAATATATCCACTCTCTTATACTGGGGGCAAACCACTAAAAGTGGCTAATGTGACTCAAGGTGTGTATCACACATGCCGTAAGCGTAAGAACTCAAGGCACTACTCCGGGCTAAAACTACCGAAGGGGCATCACTCCGCTCTCCTTACTCTACTGGGGGGAAACCACTGAAGGCGCTCAGGACCATTCACTAGGGCAATTTTTACAAATAAAAACACAGACTGAAAATATCATTGCAATAATGCTCAATGTAATATATTGATTGCTGATGGCACCTTTAAAAATTACACAATTTGAATTGGCGCCAATAATATTTAAAATATATGACGTTTCAGCACAAAACGAAATAAATTTCGTTTTGTGCTGAAACGTCAATACCCCGAATTCCTAGGCACTAGTTTTTCTTAACGAGACAAAACCAATTTGAATTTCGGTGTCCATTTTGACTATTTTTTAACCTTTAAAAGGTTCTTTGGCCTTTTAAAAAAAACTGATTTTGAAAATCGATTTTGAACACATGATCAATAAAAAATTTGCAAAAAAATTAAAAAATTGTAGATGTCTACATGTGGGGCTGGACTCGCAACTCTAAGGAAAAATAGCCTCTTTTTAGTGTCGGCGTAGAAAAACCAAACGCTTTACCCACTGTGTCATGAAAGTTGAATAAAAGTCACCTACTGCCCATTTTTCGCTGTTTTGAAAGGCCGTGATGTTAAAAAAGGTCGATTTCGGACATCAAAATTCAAATTGGTTTTCATAAAAAAAATATAAAAATCTCCATAAAAAAAAGTGGTGTTTGAATAGTATTTGCAGAATATTCTCGCTTATTTTTACGATTAAAACATCTCTTTGTCATAAATAACGTAAAATTGCAGTTGAACAATTTGGTGCGGCACTCGATAATGTGCCAGAAAAACTTCACGCAATTGCTGCAATCGAGAAGGTATGAAGGTCTAGTGTGGTTTATGCAGTCCATGGGCTTCTGCAGCATCTACAAACTCAAGACTCAGATCCAGTACACTAGGACTTTCAGATGGACTTGTTGATGGCCGCTTTTTCTATGGTTTGTCCAAATTTTATAGAAAAAGCCATTTATATAGAAAATACAATTTTAAGGTATGCAAAAGAACAGACAATATCGGAAGATACCATCTGGCTAGTTACGCTGAAGTCTTTCGTATAATTTACGAAAAAGAAAATAAGGACAGAAGGTAGTCATTTGGAGTTAATTATCAAAAACGAAATATGCAGAAAAGTAAAAAATCTTACACTGCAAGATAAAGAACATTCTTCGACTTTGATGTACAGTCAAGAGGTCTTTCTGATGGTTAACTTGACTTTCAATCTAATAAAAGCTGCCTCTAAGCCTGGTTACAGCCTACTTACTAATTTTAAAGATTGTCGCTTGTGAGTTGAAATAAGCTGTCTTAAAAATCTGTGTCAACTAGTAAAAATACCTAAATACAGTTTGACCTCGCTGTAAAGCACCCCCTCCGGACTGGCCCTGGGATGCCTTATACTGGAGCTGCTCTACATTGTGGTTTGACAGGGTGTATTGAAAAACTGCAGCATTGTTCAAAAATTTTATTAAAGGCTTTTGATGTTCCTTAAAAGAAGTTTGCTAAAAAAGAAAATACCACTTTTAATACCACATACCCTTACCACTTGCAAATTGAAATATGTTGGAAATAACTTAGAGAAAGGTAAAATCGCGGAAATCCGAAAATGCTGGTTTTTTGAATACACCCTGTAGAAAACAAAGAGGAGCCCTGTATTAGATAAAATGATATTGTGGAAGTATTAGCTTGAAAAAGCATGTCATTATGGATCTCCAGCTAGAGTCAAAATTTTCTAAAAAAATCTGAGTTTTTCTGAAATTGCAAATTTGCAGAGAAATATGCGACCGAGCTGCCTCTATCTACGAAGACTTGTACAGGCGGTGTCATGTGGATGATCCAGAACTCAGTCCATTAGAACTTTTTAGACTGGTAATAACCTTCAAATTATCGCCCTGAATCCTAGATTATACCTAAAAATTTAGAAATGTGATGCCAAAAATGAGACTATTATCCAAACCCGTACATTCTTCACCCGGTTTTCTCGACCCTGCAACACTTTCAAACAATTTGACTCCAACTACCAGAGCATTACCCAAAACTCTAACTCCAATAATCGCAATGGCAATATGCAAGGAGGTAGTTTTGGCCAAGCACTCGCCAATGACACAGCTTTCATGAATGGCTTAAGTGGGTTTCTAAAAAAGGCGGTTAGTGCCTACAGCAACTTGCCGCAGTTAGTGTTGAAGACGAGGTTGTTATTGCAACACTTTCCACTAGCTGCCATTCAAATGTCCGAGAGAATGCAGCTGGCATACAGGTTAGATCATTTGATTTTTCATTTGACTTTTCGGAGTCAAGGATTCGCCTTAGCGGGCTCCTTCGAATTTTTTTAGAAAAACATTGTGGAATAAAAACAGTGTAAAAGCGAAAACAATATACAGCGCACTCTCGGATTAACGTGATAGATAAAAAGTTCGTTCCTGCCTAGGGTCCGCACATTTTACCTCTATTTTGAAGGCTTTTGTCAGTTCTGTTTTGACAGTCCAATGCTAAATATCGCAAGGATTACGATTTCACCAATCATTTTAGCAGAAGAAAATAATTTTGACTCATAAAAGGCAAAACCTCGCTTTAATGTAACCATACTTTCAAAAAACTAGAGATGATGACGGGACGGGACGGGACAATTCCGTCCCGTCCCGTTAATTTTAGAGAATCGTCCCGTCCCGGAATCCCGCCGGAATTTTTTGGCACCTGTCCCGTCCCGCGTCCCGTCCCGAAATTTTTAAATTTGAATTTTGACCCGTCTCGTCCCGAAAAGGTCAAGCCATCATCTCTAAAAAAGTTTTGCCTTTTAAAAGTTTAAATAATTTTCTTCTGCTAAACGATCTGTAAAATCGGAAGCCTTGCAATATTTGGGATCACACTGTCAATACAGAACTAATAAAAATTCAAAAATCGGAGTGAAATGTGCGGACCATGGTCCGCGGGTGGGTTCCATGGGTTGAACGAACTTTTACCTATTACGTTAATCCGAGAATGCACTGTAGGTAAAATGATCTCTAAGACAACTTCAGCCCTCCCCCGTTGAAAACAATTACTGGCTATATCTCTGGTTATAATGGGTGACGGTGTAACCGAGGTCGTTATAATAAGACTCGACTGTTCATCCACGTTAGGATATGAAAAATCTGCATTCACTATGCAATTAGCTGCAGTCTTAAAATTTAATTTCAATTTTTTGTTGGACGATATGTAAAGATGCCACGTGGAGAAAAAGTGCCATGATTTGTGAAAATGTGCATAGTTTTGCGCATTTTTTGCCTGGTCTTAATGGCTGCTTTGTTTTCAAGGACATATAAAACGCAAGCTAACAGTAATCTTCAAAATTTGAGGTGTAAACCAGTGATTGATGTAAGAAAGCTTATTTTCAGAAAACGTGGCATATTTTCACACATCGTGGCATATTTCTGTTTTATCCTTTTTTGTTTTAACTTTAAAAAATTAAGAGAAAAAGAAGATTTTTAGGAATACTGCAAAGTTAAAACTTGTTTTAAAAGCTATTAATTTTTATCTTATTTTAGATGTAAACTGCGAGAGTCTAATGCCTACTTTGACGAGAATGGAGAATCTTCGATAATTGAGACAACTACTTCGTTCAGTTTAGTAATGTCTACGGAGACATCAGTGCCACCTATTGGACCTATAATTCTGGACATGATTGACTTAGAAGGCAACACAACTGATGAATGCTTTAACTTCGATGCTACTTTCTACGAGAATTTAGATGCTAAAATGCTGAAGTAACACAATTTGTTTTAACAAATAAAGATTCTAATAATTTTTTATTATTCTTACCGTCTTATGTCAGACACCGCCTAGGTGCATTAAATTATATATTATCACAAAATCAAAAACCAGACATTTTAATAAAAACGAAAAATCGAATTAATTTTACTTTTTTATAAATTTTTCTATTTTAGTGACTTCGAAGATCTAGGCAAAGAAGCATTACTAGGTGTGTATGTGGAAATGTGTTTGCTAGTAGGTATTGTGCTAAACACCTTATTCCTGTCAGTGCTGCTCTACCAAACCAGAAAGCACTTGTCCACAGCCACTATACTCTTTATATTTAACATTCTCTTCTCCAATGCTCTGTTCGTTGCCTCTTTGTGTGTCTGTTCTCAGACATGTTAGCTGGCATCAGTTATGGAAGTGTGGATGAGGTCAGGTTATGACACTTAAAACAGCTAAAAGATGATTTTTACAAAGTTCTGTGTAAAATTTATTATTTTCTATAGTACTTGCACTTTTACATTACAAAAAATACTAAAAAACCATAAAAATCTCATTTTAGTCACCGACTACCACAGATGCAGCCTTATATGTGGCAGAAACCCTTCAAACTCATCTTTATGCCCCCTCAGAGTTCTTGAAGAACTTGGCACAAGAGACTTTGTTTTCCTGGCTCAAAATGGATCTCTTCTTGGTTTGACTCATCTACTGGTCCTTGTGCTCGTAATTTAGCATAAACTGATTAATCAATAATAGAAACAATTGTTTAAGGTAGTCATCAACAGATCTATGTCAGGCAAAGCCATAAAGCTCTCTCGAAAATGTGTGATCACTGTGTTTTCATTGGTTTGGCTGTTCTTAGTAGTCACTCACGTCCTTTTTTCTGCCCTTCAGTACTCAGCCATTACTAATTTAGGTAATAAATCGCCTAAAGGAATAAAACATACAATAATCTTTCACATGGTTTAGACCAGTTAATTACCAAAGTGGGCTCAGCCCTGCTTTTATGCAGTGCAACAGTTCCCAACTATCAGACTTCTCTGAAATAGGTCAACGCTGTGACCTAATAGCTGTGTTTCATGACTTCGGAGTTTACCTGCTCAGAGGACACACCTTATTCACACTTAGCTTTTTGGTGGCGTCAATAGTGGTGTTCTCGATTACCTTTGTATGCCATTGGAGAGTGCGCTCACAACATGACTTCCTAAGCACTGGAGTCAGAGAGCACAGTCCTCACAAACGCAGGGAGACACTATTTAACACCCTGCTTTTGTCTCTCGGTGCCTTCTTCATATCAGTGTCTGGCCAAAGCTTTATTGAAATAGCAGTATTTTGGGTGGATGACAGAGCAGATGTGGCCAGATTAGCAACTTGGTATCAGATTATGAGAATTGCTGCTTTTGTGGATCCTTTGCTCAACCCTCTGCTTGTAGCTATTAGAACACCAGCAATTAGGAGGAGGGTAAGTAAATTCAATTTTTTGAAAAATACAGCCTTAATCCAAAGTCCAAACAAAAATACTGATGTTAATGTGTTGGCTAACATAAATCAGTAATGATCGTTAGTCATTAGTTTGAAATAATTTAAAAGGTGATATTTTTTGGTTGTTTTAGATTATTAATTACTTTTTTGTAAATTCATATAAAAAGTTAAGGTTGTTGACCTTGAAATTTTCATTTTTGGAATTTTTTTTATCAAAATAAACAAAAAAATCAAATAAAATTTCAATATGTTTTGTTATATGTATACATGTTCCATGTTTTAGCTTCGTTTCTACATGTGTCTTGGGTTAGGATTGTTTTGTGCCATGTTCTGTCCATGGATCAACAAACAGCGCAAAAAGAAAGAGCATCGGCACAGACAAGACAACAGAAAGGGGTCTACCATTTTGACTTCTGGCTATGCCTCTTCGGGAGGAGGTATTTTTTTGTTTAATTAAAAATGCTAAAGGCATTACAGTCGAGTCTCTATATAACGCGACCCCGATATAACGCGAGTCTTGATATAAGGCGATTCTGGTACGAATTTGGTTGGCCGACAAAGAAACTCAACAAAGTTTACCCCCAATATAACGTGAGTCGATATAACGCTACCCCCGTTGTAACGCGACCCTGGTTTCAGTCCGCACCAATAACATTACCTTCGATATAACGAAATATCAAATTGGCACAAAAATGTTCTATATTTAAATTTGACGGTTTAAATTCGGTTTAAAATTCATTTTGCTATCATTTTTGTAATTGTCACACTTATTTTTGTTGTCTCTTTTTGTCTTCGCTCATTCTGCTCTTATCTTTTTTGTTTAGGTCATGATAACTCCAAGGAAATGCACGGCTCTCACGCTGGAAAAGAAAAGGGAGATCATCGAAGCGGCTGCGAAACAAGCAAAGGTGAACTACACTGCTCTTGCAAAGCAATTCAATCTAAAAAGTGAATCATCAGTGCGTGATGTTCTCAAGGAGAAAGCGAGCATTCTGAAGGCGATCGAAGAAGGCAGCAGTGCAAAGCGTGCTCAAGTAGGAAATGTATGCAGAGATGGAGTAAGCGCTAGTGCTGTGGATCAAACAGTTGAGAAGTTTGAATCTTCCGGTCAGCGGCGAATTAGTCAAGGTGAGCTTTCGCTTTCATTCTTTTGTCTTTTACATAGGACCTTTAGGAAAAGGCTCTAGAAATCTCAACTATGCTCAATGTTGACAGGTTCGAAGCAAGCCAAGGCTGGTTGGACAACTTCAAGTGGCGCCACGGGATCCTTTTCGGGCGGAAGTGAAAACGGAGACGATAGCCAACTGCTTCAGCCGAAGAACTGGTCATCACTCGAGAAGAAGCTCAAAATGCTTTCAATCTAGCTAGTCGGTTTGTGGAGAAGAACTGCGCCGATCCAGCCATCCTCAGTTACAGCGACAAACTGGATGAATTCTTTTACCAAGAGCGAAAGAAAAATGAGAAGCAAAGCAAACTCACCCAATTCTTTACCAATGTTAACTTCAAGTTTTTTTTATGTACTTTATTGTTATGATTATTGAATAAAAATGTTTTGATCGGTTAAAATCTTCTAAATAAAGCTGATTTTGTCTTACCCCCAATGTAACGCGACCCTTGATATAACGCGACTTTGAGCTGGTCCCGAGGGGTCGCGTTATATCGAGACTCGACTGTACTAAAGGCATTTAACGGGATAAAGGACGGGGTTTAACTAGATAACAGAGATTTCCTGATATCGATTTTAAGTATCTGATATGATAGTGATATGATATGGGTGCCCGAAATTCCCGTCTGATATGATAGCGCTATGTGTGATATCGAATGCTGCGATAGGGCGTGTCATATCATATCATTTCACTGTCATATCAAATTTTCTGATATCAGGAAATCTCTGCTAGATAAACGGGATTTTAACGGCATCCGCGGTGCGCTTCCTTCCCTCTTTGGGGGAAGATGGCGTACAACGTAATCTGGCAAAAATTTTGTATTTCTTATGCAATAATTAACTGTGAGCAGAGCTAAACACGATTATGGGTAATATAAAGAAAACTTATTACAGCATCCCAGAGCTCCAGAAGAGCCTCCTCAGCCACTTATGCTAGCAATGACTCTGAGATTACACTTCGAATATTGTGCACCAAACAGGTAAAGCACAGTTATAAAAATGATACAAAAAATATTTGAAATTATTTAAAATGACATTTTTCAGTTTATTCGGTCGTCTATTCTGCGTCGCAGCAAGAATTTCTCGCAGACCCACTCAGTTGTTTAAAATACGTATAATTTGGCCATTGATCTCAAATTATTCATTTTTGTAATTGTAATTTTTCAACTTTGCAATAAATAAATGAACTTGATTTTATTTAGTAGCGGACCTTAAAAATAGGGCTAAAAATTTTTCAGATCAGTGAAATGACAAAGTCTGGCTGAGTTACATCACCTCAAAGACCTCGACCTCTCACCTCCATTGTAAGCGCCCTATCAGACTAAAGTTAACCATATTTTGTAGCGCATCTCACTGGCTATCTATATTATATATCATGTGATAATATGTAACTTGTCTGAAAGGAGTTTTACTAAAATAGGTGAAATACACAAAGCCAAGAATACGATTTTGAACAAGGGGTGCCGTTCTATTACAGAGAATACAGTAATTAATTTTGCATTACATTTGGTCCGACATTGTGAATAAGCTGTATCAATCGAATATTTAGGACGCCACCGACTCGCCAACGAAAAAGCGATTTCAAAATTGCTAAAAAAGATTGAAAAAATATATTTTTTGGGTTTTGCAATGGTAAATTTGCCGTTGACGAGTTTTTGCGTTGACGAGATTCGCCTTTGGCAAGGTTTGACGTTGGCGAGTCTTAGACGTTGGTGAAATTTTGTTGGCGTATTGGTTGCGTCGCGAATGTTTCTGTGAAACTGCACCTACTAAACTGGAACTGTCAAGCAAGATTATAACATATTCCCATATTTCTCAATTTGCATACTTTATTATTAATATATATTATTATTTTGCATTAAATATATTTTTTTACACAGACATATTAACTAAATGCATTGTTCATCGTTTTGGCTTGGATTCATAATTAATAAGGTGTTTTGGAGTATGACCGACACAAGTTCTCATCAACACTTGTTAGGTAGTAGGATCCAGGGAAAAAGCTAGTGCTTACATCAATAGTTTCTGGAGTGTAAGCTCCTTTAGTAGCAATCAGATTTTCTCTACCACTCAAGGCTTGTTGAAATTGTTGAGGAGTGTGTTTGATGCGATCATCTAGCCTTTGACTAGCTCTTACACCACTTTCCACCATTTGCTGGTAGTGATGTTTGAGCTGTGGGGTGTGCGTTTGGAATTCAATCGAGTACATTACAGCAATACAGCCACTACCATAAGAAAATAGCAGACTTTTTCTTTGGTTCACGTCTTCGGCATTGGAATGGCTAAAGTTCACAGATTGTTACAGTTACCGTATTTACTCTATTTAACGGTCTTTAAACGGTCCCCTAGGTGGTCATTTTACCACTTTTAGTGAAATTTGACACTATTTTGGAAATTTTGCTATTCACAGCATCTTGAGATCAGGGTTGGCATAATGTGGCCGATCGGCAACAAAATCGGCTACATGTGGCTGGTTTTTGAGGTCGATCGGCCACATTTTGTTAACCCTGCTTGAGATATTCAAACCATTTGGCAAATATTCTATTGTCGAACTAAGAAAATATAAAGTTTGATTTTAACAGTTGTTAAAACTTTGTTTTTATTATTTTCCAAATAACAAGAAGGAGACTAAATCAAATGTGGGATCGGATTCTTCAGAAGAATCTTCTTTCTTCCTCCAGTTTTTAATACAGTCAACCCACTATAAACGGGCACTTAATTATCGGTCCCGAGCAATAAAACTCCGTCTATAAACGGGCTTTTCTATTTTTTTATACTATATTTGGCAAATTTTAGGGGTTTTTCGCCATTGGGAAAGGGAGTCGAAACTATTGATGATAAATTTGATGCTTTATTAGATACTCTTCCACTGAACGGTCATGAATAAATGATCTAAAATATATTCACAGTCCGACCTTGCTATAGTGACGACTTTAGTGACCGATCCTTAGGTGTCACACAACATCAAAATATCACTATGCTTTCAATATATGAAGCTTCTTTTGTCGGGACTGGCTTATGAGTGTCACTGCAACGAGAGTGTTACCACAACGAGGTTATACTGTATCTTGAATAGCTTTCTACTAACTTTATATGACAATTTTAATTATCTCTTGAGTGAAAACTCTATAAGAAAAAAGAAGTAAACCACATAACCAGTTTTGAGTCTGAATGACGAGAATCTGTATTTTGTTAGCTGTTACAATTCTTCAATTGTTTTACAACATTCTTGATAAAAAATTTCATTTTTATATATGTCTTTTAACTAAACCTCTATGAACGGGCACGCGAGGCTTGGTCCCTATGGGTGCCCATTTATAGAGGGTTGACTGTAGAGCTTTATGTCAAGCCAAACTGCTTTGCTGCCAATTTAA
This sequence comes from Ditylenchus weischeri, assembly GCA_029231635.1. Classification (NCBI taxonomy): domain Eukaryota; kingdom Metazoa; phylum Nematoda; class Chromadorea; order Rhabditida; family Anguinidae; genus Ditylenchus; species Ditylenchus weischeri. The sequence goes on from JAMRYI010000149.1 coordinate 10,173, forward strand.
TTGAGTGCTCGATTTCGAGCAAACCATAGAAAACAACTACAAACAAATAAAAATAATTCAAGCGACATACAAAAAGTTATTGTTTTTTTTCAATTTGAACGAAAAATTTGGTCAAAAATTAATTGGACCCTCTACAATAAACGGCCCCCCTCCGAGGAGGGTTGAAAAATGAACGGCGTAGGCCGTTTAATAGAGAAAATACGGTATACATGTAATTGTATTATTCAAAAAGCTAAAATCAACTGGCAGAAGGCGAACAAACAAATTTTGAGTGAAATACAGTAAAGCGAGGTTCCAAACCGTTCTTTGAAAAGATTTGTCCGTTTTTGGAACTCTAAATCCTTTTTATTTTAGAAAATTTTAGTCAAAATCTTTTTTTCGCTTCAGAAAGGCAGCAAGCACTGGATAAAATGACCTTTTTTCTTCAAAAACGGTCAAAATGTCATTTTTAGATAACTGTCCTTTTTCGAAAATTTTCATTCGGGACCCGCAGTTAAGGCACATTCACAATGAGTGCCGGCCACAACTATAACAAATTCGTGTTTTCCAGATTGAAATACTCCTGGGAAATTGTTTTAAAGCAAAAATCGAAAAATTCAAAATTTTCAAAGGGTGGAACAAGGGAGTTTTCGGGTCCTGAGAGGTGTCAGTGGGGAATAATTGGTTAATCTTCCGCTGGAGAATTGACAATTTTCGGACGTAGACTTTCTTAATTTTAAGACTAATTTGTTTAGTCTTACTTGCTCACAAAATTGACCAACTGCAGATAGAGGGATGGAGTGTACATATTGCCCAAACGGCGAGTAAAGTCCAAATTGCAATCCAACTTCTTCATCATTAACGACTGGCTAGCTTTCATGATGGCGGTGGTGAAATCACCGTTGAAAGTCTCGCTCAAATTTACTGCTCTAAGAATGGCAAACTTAGTGGTGATCTTGCCAAATAAAAGTATTTACTTGTATGGCTCCAGTTTTCCGGCCTCCATCTCACTGCTCAAATCATGTCCATCCTTGAAATTGCTAAAAGCCAGTCTAGCAAACCCTTTTGAGCCAGTTTAGCAAAGGGAGAGTGAAAGTGGAGAGCACAAAATTCAGTGATTGGTCTGGCTGAAAATTTTGAATCACATGTAAGGTTTGTTTTTAACTGCAGGTTAACAACAGATTCGAAATATCAATACTTTCCGTACAACCTAACAAACAATAAAAAAAACGTCTTAATTAAATCCGGAACATCTCAAGAAAATTTGGCCATGCCCGTTTTTCATCTCAGCATTGGCCCGAAAGTGTTACCAAAACTAGTAAACAATAAAAATCCCGATCCGAAGTCCCATTAGTTTTTTATCTCTAGTTGAAACTGTAAAACATTCAAAAAAATGTAAGCGCACAGCTAATTAAGATCATATAGTCAGCAATAAACTCACTTTTGCCCAAAATCTTTTGGCACTTTTGGCTGTACTTCTCATAAGATTGATCCAGAGCAGTCAAATACAGTTCTATACTGCTGTGACCGTTCACTGTGGGATACTCGGAGCTAGCGCCGCCTACGGGCTTGTAAAAGTCATATGTGTTTTTGGAGAATGCGCCTCGTAAGCCTTTTTCTAGCACCAGAGGAGCATTTGGACCGATGAGCAAGGCAACAGCACCGGCACCTCCTGAAAATATTAGAATAAAAAACTATAAAAACCAATAAATATCCAACCTGTGCACCTAGCTGGTCCAGGCGCATACACGGCAATGTCAACACACACTACTATGGCTAATCTTTCTAAAAATATAATTGTATTTGCTGAGAAGAGTTCATAACAGTATATTGACTACCCTCTGTGTCATAGTTGGCATAAACCCAGTCGACTGCATGGAGCATGGCTTGAGTTCCCCCAAAACAAGCATTTTTAACATCAGCGCCTTGTATGTCACTGTTTGGGCCGAACAAGTCCATCAGCACTGTTTTGACACTCTTGCTTTTGTCGATCAAAGTCTCACTGCCCACTTCCAGGAAACCTATGGAGCTAGGGTCTATCTGCAAAGTGCACCTCTAAGTAAGAGTCTTTACGGTCAAGTATGTCGTAAGCTATGAGATATAATTGTTAGGAATCGTACGATTATAAACACTCTTTAGTAAAAGACAACAGGCCGTAAAAGACTTTGTTGAGAAAAGCCAACCCTGTAGTTATGGAGCAAAGCAGATGTCGCACTCAAGGCTAAGGAGCACACATCCTCATTGTCACAACAAAAAGACATCTCAGATTGGCCCAAACCAATAGTGTATTTGCCTGCACCAACTCCATCAAACTGCGAACCATGTAAATTAAATAAATAGCGATATAGTTCTTAAACTAAACCTGCTCCAGATCTTTTTGACAAACATAGTGTTTAGGAAAATACAGTTCAAATCCCAAAATGCCGACATTGCTGACTGGCAGCCGTTGACGCACACCACTTTCGAAGGACACACCATTCATTTTACACAGAAATGGACTGCAAAAAAGTAAAATTATCGAAAAAATTTAGTGGGTAAACTATTCCTTGATTACTGTTATACTTTTTATATATATTGATGTCAAATTTTTTTTAGAATAAAAAATTGGGCTGTTTATGCATTCGCGGTTCATAAAAAAAACTCCTTGGTCCCCAAGCTTATTTTTCCAATTTTTTCCACAAAAATCATTTTGTACATTTTTTAACCATTTTTATGCAAAAAATGGTAAAAAATTGCTTAAAAATTTTTTGCCTTGGTCCCGATTTAGTGCACACCTTGGGGACCAGCCAAAGTGTACACTAAATCGAAGTGTACACTGAATCGGGGTTAGAATGCAGTCATTTTACTTCGTCGCTGGCCAAAAAGTCGGATTCAGACGTACACTCTATCGGGGGCATACACTATATCGGGTGTAAATTAAATCGAGAGTCCACTGTATGTGACTTTAAATCAAATCTGTTGAGATCTCGGCCCCATAGGCCAAAAAGTTGAGATGAGAAGGCTAGCAAAGAATTTGAAGGGGCATGCTTGGTTTCTGACATAACTATACCTAAAATTAAATTCTAGGCTTTGTTTTGCTGGAAACTTGGTTGAAAAATCCGTACAGAACTTCAATGATTAGGAAAAATTTTTGAATTGGCGGGGACAAAATTTGAACAGGTGAGCATCCCCCTTTAACAAACCACAGGGGCTTTATAAATTCATCAACTAGGTCACAGGCTCGAATACCATTAGCTGTACACCCTATTTTTACCCACTTTTATTTACAAGTTTGGGTGTCAAAAGGATCCTCAGCATCTTAGCTATCCGAGAAAATTATTATAGCAATGAAAAATAAAAAAAACTAGAGTAAAAAAAGGTGTGCACCCAGTAGTATTTGAACCTGTGACCCAGAAAGCCCCCTTCAAAATGCCCTGGTCCTTGAAAAACAAGTTCGCGACGTTCCCTTGTAAGTACGAGCAAAGTACGACAAAAAGTGCTCAGTACGAGCAAAAAAAAATACGAGTAAGAATACTAGCATGGTTTTGCTCGTACTAAGAATACATGACAGGAGTAGGAAGTACGAGGTCCTAAATTAGTCGGTACGAAGTACGAGAAATCACAAAATTCGTTACACTGGTACCGACTCATACATGTTTTTCTTACTTTTCAAGATTCGAGAAACATGTTTGACTTTTCCTAACATACGCCAGCCGACCCTTGCCTGGACCGAATTTTCCAAAATCAGCTTAGTGGACTAAGGCAAAGTTTTTTTTAGCAATTTTTTACCAAAAAATCTTTTACATAAAAATGGTTAAAAAGTGTGAATAACTTTTTTAGCCTTTCGAAGAAAGAATTTTTTGGAAAAATCAGCTTGGGGCACCAAGGCACATTTTTGTACAGGATCAAAAATTGGATTATTTTCCAATGACATTCCTCAGCTGGCAAAAAACTCAGCTGAAAATCAAGTGAATGGAAAGATTTGATGCACCAACTATTCGGTCATCATTACACTCGACCAAACCATACAACTAAATTGATGGCCAAGAAATAGCCGAGTTTATAAAGCTGTGGGAGAAATCAATCATATCTGCACAAAAATCAGCCTATTTTACTACTATGACTACCACTACTATTGCTACAGATGGATGAATGTATAAATGATAGACTACTACTGCACCAGCAATGAAGCACAAGAAAAAATAGTTAAAATGGCTCAAAGAAAAGGAAGATGGGGGTTAGAACGAGGAGAAGAAGAAGACATAATATTAATCAATCCCTCTGTTACTTGCCTATTTCCGATAGGTCGGTGGCGCACCAACCTGATCAGCACAATACAATAATACTACAACTGCAGTTTAACTGTGTTGATTAGGCACTACTTGCGTTGTTTCGACTCATAGTACGGCTGTGCTTTTTTGGAAGTTATTACGATTATTGCAAAATCAATTTTTGTATAAAGCCATTTACCGGTACTTCTCTAGTTGACATCACACCTCCAATTTTTGAATATTTTTGTTCAAATTTCTAGAAAATAAAGAGTGGCCATATACCGTATAACCTCCAATAGACGGGCACCTTCTAATAGACGGGCACCCTTAAGGACCTATATCTCAGGAAAATTATTGATGAAAATTAATGCCCAGGAAAATTATTTTGCAAATCTGTTTTTTGCGTTTTCTTGATCACCTCTATCTTAGTTGATCCCGCTTTTTAGATTTTTTTGAGTACCCAAAAATCTTAAAATCAAAATATTTTTTTTCGATTTTTTAGGGGTTGAAAAATAGACGCGCATGCCCGTCTATTAGAGGTTATACGGTAATCGATTATATTTATTATTATGGGTCAAGAAGATCGAACTAAACCTCTTAAGTGATCCCGTAGTTTCCTCTGCCCCAAAAGCACAAGGGCACAAACAGAGGTGTGATGTCAACTAGAGAAGTACCCATTTACCATTTTCTAATCATCCGTCACTCCTGGAAATGTGAAAATTACCAAAAAAAGACTTTGGAAACTTTTCAGTTCAAATCATTTCAAAACTTGAGGAAATGTGGTTTTTTTAAGTTTTTGATTTGAGCTTGGTAGTATAGCTTGATGATAAATTTTTCGAACTTTTTACTACGATGCTCAAAAGGTATTATGGAGCACTTTAACTTGACTTGCAGGGGAAAAAAAGGCTTGATTGTAACACATGGTTCTCACTAAAATCGCTTTAAAGCATCTTTTTTGAACGCTTTAGCAGCTAATTTATGCTAAAAACATGTTTTTAGGCGGCGTTAGACACTTTTTAGATAAAAACATTAGCACAAAAAAAAATTCGACCATAATTTGAATTTTTTCCTTGGCGGACCAAGGCAATTTAACCTAAAAGGGTATCTGGATACCCCCAAAAGCCCAAAATGATGGTATTTGAACATAGTTTTGTTAACTGAGGCCTACCGCATAAAGAAACTCTGCATTCAGAGTCATTTACGAGCAATTTGTGTCGGCAACACGACATTTTCTACTATTAGCAGAATTTGTCGGGCGACATTTTTTACTATTTTAGAATTTGTCGCTCCATATTTTTTTGGCTTAATTTTTCATTTATTTTTCGAACACACCTACCGTCACTCAACCATAATATGTTCCAACATTCAAATATCAGAAATAGCAGCTGACGCTTTTTCAACTGCCATAAGTTTTTTATTCAGTTACATGTTTACATGTAATGAGAGTGTCTCATTTCTCAGATTATGTAAAGATATTGCTTTTTTGGTTGCGCTTAAATGAGTTCTCGCGAAAAGTCAAATAGAGCAACAAGAAGCGAATAGGACTGGAAAGCAAGTCATTTGTTCATCATTCATTAACCTAGTGTAAGTTTAAGTCTTGTTTAGACTATGAGCGTTCACCAGCAAATGTCCTGTTTCGAATATTCAGGGATGCTAAGCCGATCAAATGTGTGTTTCGTTTATCTCAATCCAATCAAAAATGGGCGTGGTCACAGCATGACTAGTTTCTACAAGAACGACGATCTCAAAAATTGGATTGTGCTCTTCTCCAAACTTGTCTACTTGCCAATGAGTGGTGTTGTGCGCGGGTATATTTTTCTGATGGACTCGTTCAATGATTTGATCAACGCAGGGACTCCAACGTTGGACCAGCAAACTCGTGCAACTGGTCTTTTTTCATACAGCCTTTAAATAGATATTTGCAAGACTATTTTAGCGTTTACACCCTGTTGTGAAATGAAAAGAAAAATGTTTCACAGTAATGCCAAATTTATCTCGTCTCTTCATTCAGTGCGAGAAAATTCGGCTATGCAAAAGAGTTCCATCTAGTTACAGATGATATTGATGAAAGCGACGAAGAAGATTGAGAAGAAGAAGAACAATGAAATAATTTGATATTTTTTGTTGTTGTTAGTATAAACATTGTTGGCTGTTTAGTTTGTCGATAAAGAGCACAGTATGGCTGGATTGCAATTAATAAAAAATAAAGGTCTTCAGACAACTCTGGAAAAATGGTTTCATAGCTAAAATTTTAATTTCGGTAACAGCTGCGAGACAAATTCTAAAATTAGTAAGCCATCTACGGCTTTTTCCGGCCCAGGAAAAATGCGATCCCTCAATATCCTAATTGCAAGTTTGTGCTCTCACCAGTTAAGCTATCGGGTTGACTAGGACTTTTTTCTTTTTTTTTCTAGCATTTAGCTGCTTTCTTTCGAAATAGCAGAAAATGTAGCACCATAAATTCTGAAATAGGAGAAACTGTCGCACGGCAATTTCTAGGGGTGGGCTAGAGATGCGCGCACTCACTTACCGTATTTCCTCTAATTAACGCACCCCCCCTTGATTCAAAATCGTGTTTTTGGCATTGCGTTTTGACCACTTTTTGATCACTTCTCTCGGCAAGTTACCGCCCATTTTGTAGCCAGAAAGATGAGCTATTAAATGGTTGGTAACTTGCCTGAGAGAAGTGATCAAAAAGTGGGTCAAAAACACAATGCCAAAAATACGATTTTGAATCAGGGGGGGGGGTGCGTTAATTAGAGGAAATACGGTACCTTAGACACGATTCCGAGGAGTACTCTTGATCATAAAATGCATTTGGAACCCCCTTTTGTTTAGCTCTAGTTTAAAAAACACGGTAGAATATCTTTAAAACAGACATTTACCAAAAAGTCAAATTTTTGTTCAAAATGTTTTTGTGCTAAAAAGTGTTGACAATCCATCCAAAAACATGTTTTTAGCATGAATTAGCTGCTAAAACGTTGGAAAGGATGCTTTGGAGCGATTTTGGGTGAGAACCATACACCACAGGCCTGCCGGATAAAGGTATCAACATCATCTTTGTTGCTTTTGTCACTGCTATTATAACTTGCGAAAACCGCATATCAAACATGAGTGAAACACACAATGCCACGAACAAGTTTTTGAATTTAGGGGGGGGGGTCGTTTATTAGAGCATATATCCCTTTTTACCAATAGAATCTATAATTTTGGAATTACCAAATTTTTCATTTGTATTAAAAAGACTGCATTTTTAGGAAATGAGTAATTTACCAAAATGTAGCTTTTGTCTTTATTTTACAAAAAATATAAATAATAAATTAAGGCAATTTACTGCGGGTTTTAGAATCTTGCGAATCTGTTTTATTCAGCTATTTTAAGTAGTGTGGCATAAAAAGATTAACATAACTCGCATTTGACCTTTTGTACAATTGCAAAAAATACAGATGATTTGTCTTGATTAGGACTATAGTTCTTGTTAACTTCTCTGTAACGGTTTTTTATAATTGACTTTAGTTTTGAACATTTATTGCGCTTTGTTGAGCAATGAATTATGGAGCATGTCAGTTTAGCTCATTTTTGAACGAATTAGAGTCTTTCTGCAGTGTTGTGTGGTTCATATGTTTTATGAGCTAAGTAGGAAACAAGAAAGTTAATACAAAGTTGTGTTCCATAGCTACAAAATGAATGGTCGATCATAATTATTTGCTGTGACATGAAATTAGCTAGATTCAAAAAATTATTTTCATGGTGTATCAACTCCGCATTTCTGGCGAGGTCTTGAGATTGATTAAATTTCCTTCTTTTGGAATGCTTTCAAATGGTTCTTTCACGCCTGAATAATTCATCATTGCAAAAAATAATTATGATCAACCATTTATTTTGTATCTACAAAATAGTATATAACGTGCATATAAAAACTCGATGCGAAAACTTCAAAAAAGTCGGTCAGAAAACTTTTGAGAAAACCTAATACATGGTGGAACATACATGTATTATATCTTAGAAAAAACTAGAGGGGGTTTGGCATGACGAATGAACTTTCATGACGGGTGCACAAAACCTATATGCAAGAATATATCCCGGGATTATCAAAAATACAATTCTGCTCACAAAAGTACCTTTTAACCTGACCTAAAATTATGTTGGGATAAAATCCGCTGTTTGTTGCTTTGACGTCTTCAGCACCTCGAAGTTAATGCATTTTTCTTCGTAGATACCTTTTACTTCACCCTGACTTCGAGTAATTGAGCGAGTCATGAAATTGCAGTTTATTACATTTTATAATTTTTTTGCATAGTCCAAAAGAGCAAAAGAATATTAGTTATGTCCATTGAACAAGGCAAGTATTTGGTGGTTGAATTTATCTTTGTTGACTGGTTGATTGGACACAGCTTTTCTTTTCTTCTTTCCATCTTTATTGGAGCCATATAGCGTTTGCCTGTAAGAAATGTGTTTATTTGTTTATGAAATAATTTTTCTGAACTTTATTAAGAGTATCTAAAATTGGAAAAATGTTCACTAAAATGTCCCAAAAGACCTACCAAGTGCAGTCATTCATGACATAATAAGGAGTTGGAACTCTGAATCCATTAAATCTAGATGAAGAGGCTGAAGTATATGCGCCCATATGAGGGTAATAGATCCAGTCGCCCACCCTCAACTTGCGCATATTGGTCAGCGCCTCTATCTGGTCGGTTCCAGCACATGTGGGACCCCAGACCATCGTAGGGTAGGTTTTAGAATTGTCTTCTGGGGAATGTTTGGTTATCTGAAATTATTTTAGCTTTCGATTACTAAGCTGGAGAATTCCCTGATTTTTTCTAAAACTGGGTAGGACTAGGTTATAAATTTGAAAATTATAATTCTCCAATACCAATAGTGATTGTCCGTGTGGATGGGAATGGTCATACACTATTGAGTTGAAGGAACCATGGCATCCGTCGTTCAAGTAATACATGTACCCTTCTTTGTCCTTGTCTTCCTCTAACAAGCACAAATAATTTTAATTTGATCTAAAAATAAATGCCAAAACCGTTTTTGGTGATCCTGCAAGCAGGCACCTTGGTAGCACCAATCACATTGACCATCAGAGAAAAGGTCGTACTGGCGAAGAATCTGCCTGGCTCAGATATCATTCTTACGTGTCCGAACTCTTTGGCTGGAAAATACTCATCTAAAGCACCGTTTATTGCTTGAGCCATCTGAATTTTTTAAAAAATTTATTAGTTGAAAACAGTTTCTAAGTAAAAACACCAATCAGAATTTTTGTTTTTTCTATACCATGGAGGAAACATAAGATCTTTTTGCATACAACTGTTAAAACATTGGCATTAAAATTTCTAATAAAACTGAAAATAGGACAAACACATGAACGTGTGACCATAACGAAATGTGTGAGAAAAACTTATATTTAGTATCACCAACCTTGTCAAAACTGATTTTTTCAGTGTCAAAACCGGGATAGCCTCCTCCAATGTCTAGTAAACGCATTTGATGGCCCAGCTCAGTGCCGATATCGAAGAGTCTGCGTGCAAACATGATACCTCGGCAGTAGGACTGAGGATCATGGGCTCGACTGCCTACGTGGAAACTGCAAATAAAGATAAGGAAATATAAATTCTAAAAATCACGAAACTTCACGTAATTTTTTAATTCGTCTTACATTATGAACCAGATTTAGAGGGGCATGCATAAAGAGGGAGAAAAAGCGGGGGCCAGCAGTGATTTTTTTTAAATATTTTTTACAAGTGTTCTACCTGATCCGAAGGAAATTTTCTGTCTAATTTTTAAAAGTAGCATAAGGTCATCAATATCAAATTGAAAACAAAGCTAGTGAAAACTGGGTCGAATACAAAAAATCAGCTGGAAAACCCCCACCTTAATTTTTTTTTAACGCAAGGCAACCCGTTAACAAGACCTACTGAAATTCAACCCCCTGCTAGATTCAAATTAGAGGTAGTAGCACAGCTTAATTTAATAATCATACCCGTCAATTTCAATGGTATGAATGAATAGGCCCCGATTGAAAAACTATTTTATTTTTTATACATTTTTACTTGGCTCTTCAATACACCTTACTGGTAGATCCCAAATCAGTTTACTCACCAAAAATCACCAAAAATAGCTTAAAGGACCATAGCCGTCGCGGGCAATGAGAATTTCACAGGTTTGAATGTGCGCGGGACACTCTTTTTATTCCGAAAATGTTTAACATTAATTTTTTGAGATAGTAATTGTTTGTTAAATGAAGTTAATTAGGCGAAATTAGATCCTCCATATGTGGGTTACCTGGTAGTGTAGTGGTAAAGCAGCCGCGTCCTTTCAATTTTGTTAGTCGGTTCGATACACAGTGCCGGCTCTGCTTATTAATGATTTAATTATTAGTTTACTGAAAAATAATGTTGAATATGGATCAAATTGAATTGTTGCGCTTAATATCTGGATTCTAGGGTTGCTGAATTCGCGCAAAAGTTGAAATCGCCCGAACTTTCGCGCAAAAGTTCGGGCGAAAGTTGAAAGTTATCCTGTAATATGACAAAGAACACTTATTGAGAATCTTCGGATACCTGCAGTCGCGTGTAGGAAGCTTGTAGGATGGACGCATTTTGTTCATCACCTGCTTGAAGAATGCATTGTCGAGAAAATTGGCGGCGATGTTACCAGTAGCAAATGCCTGAAAAATAATAGCCTTAGCAAAGTAAAATATGAATCAGAACTAACCCTTGTTAACAAAATGTCGATCTCTTCTTGCTCCCCCTCTGAGACTCTGTCGAAGTAGTTTGCAATGCCCGGTGTAGGCGATTCAGTTCTCTTGGCGATCTTCGTTGGAGGCTCTTCTGTCTTCTGCTTGATTCCTGCTAGCTTGTTGATATCCTTGCGCGCTTCTTCCCCGATTTTCTTGCACTGATATGTAATTTAAAAAATAAAAACCAAAAGTGAAATTACTAATTTCACCTTTAGATGATGGCCCATGTCTGTTGCATTCCCTCGATACTGAGCTCCACAGAATTTGCAGGCAAATTTCTCCCCTTCAGCCGCGAAAAATTTGCGACACCAATTGACTGATTGACCAATTGACTGATCGATTGACCATAGTTAGCATGAAAATAAACAAATGATGAACATTAATGCAACAAATATGAACAAAGACATAACACTTGTAAAGAAAATGCAAAGCAAACGAATGAATAAATGCACGAAAAATAGAAATGATTCGAGAACACCAAAACTTCAACTTTCGCAATTTTAATCAAGGCGCGAAAGTTGAATTTCAACTTTCGCGCGAACTTTCTCATTCAGCAACCCTACTGGATTCTTGGCCCTGTTTAATTTTTTCTTGCCCCTTTTTCAAATTTCAAATAAAATAACTGAAATTTTGCCCCTTTTTAATCAAATCGGGTGAATTGCTTCGATTTAGGGCCTTCGATCAGAGCAATTCTTCCGATTTTGATTAAAAAGGGGCAAGATTTCAGTCATTTTATTTGAAATTTGAAAGGGGCAAGAAAAAATTAAAAAGGGACAAGAATTCTAAATTTAGAAGTAACAATTTAGTTACATCTGTTGAATATTTTCGGAGTGAAAAGAGCGTCCGCGCGCATTCAAACGTGTGAAAATCTCATTGTCGGCGACGGCGCCTCTCGGCACCACCGAAATTTTTTCAAGGTTACCTGGAGAATGGGGAAGGAAAACACTGTACCATTTCTGTTTCTAAATTTGGCTAAGCATAAGGGAAAAAATTTCTATCCTGACGGGGGGCACGTGCCCCACCCTGCTTCCACCCCCAACCGCCCCACGCCCAACACCCCCTGGCGACGGCTATGTTTTTTTAGTATATCACATAGTCAGAAATTTTGGTGGAAAAGAATTTCGACACTAGATTAGAGTATTACATCCTCATTACACCGAAATTTCGCTGCATTAAAAATGCAGTAGAAACTGCTTACGCAATGCCAATAACAGGTAGTTTCATGGCTTGAGCAGCTGTCAACAGTTCCTTGCCCTTTTCTAGAGGAGGGTCACACCCGAATTTGACCCCCAAATTGTTTTCGGCTGCTGGATCGTCCACTCTAATACGCAATACAAGCCTAAAAAACAACTTTTTTTATTTTTAGACATAAATTAACCTAGCAAACTCAGGTTTGTTGTGCATCTCTCCAATTTTATCCAGTTCTTCCACATTGTCAAATGTCATTTTGCGAACGCCCAGCTTGTCTGCATAACTTATGAAAGAGCGCTGCTTGACAGGATTGGCATAGATTATATTTTCTGCCGTAGTCAACTTCTTGCCCAAGGTCTACAATATACAAAATTTAGTTTGCATTTCTTTTTTAATGGTTACACGATCAAAGAATAAAAAATATGTATACAGTCAAACTTTTTATATAAGACAGGTCTTTTTTGGCACATCAAATATTTTGAAAATAAAATGTCCTTTTAAAAAAAATTATTCTTTTTTTGTTCTGCACCCCTTTTTATTATTTTTTCCAAAATAAAAAAACCAATAATCATACCGTATTTTATCTACAAAACAGACAGTCTCTAATAAACGGGTACCCCCTCATTTTTTATTAGAATTTTAAGGCCATTTTTAATTGACAATTTTCGGACTTTTTAGGGCTTTTTTGTGCTCTTAAAAAATCGTTTTCTTTAATCTTTATCGTCGACTCATTTAATGTCATCTTTTCTTTAAAGCGTAAATACTTGAGCCACCCTGTATATTCTTTCCTTTTTGCTTTTTGAACTTATTGTTAAATTGATTGATTTTGTTTTACAAATTGTTCGTACTTGGTTGATTTCTTCATCGGAAGCGCAATCAAATCCACACCCAGCATCTGCCAATATCTTGGATATTAAAGGATCATTGTTGCATTTGATGGCATAGAAAGGCTAAATCATTAAATTGGTATAGTAAGTAAAAAGCACAGTTTCACCTGGATTCTTGGGATCTTCTGACACCATTCCTCATATTTGTTGTAGCAAGTGGTCAAATTGACAATGGTGAAGGCTTCATCGTTTCCCTGATAAATTTCTTTTTAAATATTCAGACTTTTTGAAAGTGTCGAAAAATCGTTTGAAACTTATTTTAAAATTTTAAATTTGTAGCGAATAAGATAGCCTAAAATTCCAACTACATCAAAAGTAGTCATGTCTCACTTTAGTTTAAGTTTACTCTACCCAAGTTTACTCTTATAACAAAAACTGTCATTGCACTCAGCGTAAAATTCAAGGCCATGTTTGTTTGCTGCTACGCTAAACTAGCGGAGTGCTTAGCTTTTTAGAAATTACCTCAAAAACTTTTTAAATTTTAAAAAAGTCTATAAATCGGTCAAATTATTTAAAATACCTGAGCATTCTCCGATTCAGCAATTAACTGGAGCATATCTTGGACACCCACTCCATCGTGAAATATCGCAACTTTTTTGCCTGCTAATTCTTCAACTCTTAGCACTTCATCCAATTTGTGGAGATGCAGCAACTTTTCTTTGATACTTTTCATTTTAAACAAATATAATTAGAAATAAATTAAAAAGGCAAATGTCTAAAATAAATCGTCTAAAAACAAATCAAAAAGTTAACTATGAAGGCCAAAGAAACATGTTTGTTGTTTACTTGTTTTAACTTAGGAGGTATTCATTTGTCAGTTTGTTATCTTGGTGTTTGCTAACCCTTTTGCAAATTGGTTTCGCTCTCTGTTCTTTTTTGTTCTCGTTAAAGAATTTGTAAACAACTGTTTTTCTTTCTACGTCTTTTTCACATCTTATTGACTAAAGAATTTGTTTTGACACTGAAAGATATGTATCATTTTTTCAGAAAACATAAATTTTATAGACTAATCAACTAATGATTTACTTAGGCTATTGCGGTTAAATATTTATGACTTAACGTTTGGAACTTTTGATTTACACTCGCGTCTTGGTCGTTGGTCCTGAGGGATTGCTTGAGCATAAACGAAAAAAAAATTAAATCTTGTTTCGAGTGTAAAAAAGATAAGACATGATTTAGCATTTGTATGGAAATTCTATTTGTACAATTTGACTCGGCATGATTGATTTATTTAAACTTTAAAAAATTAAAAAGTATGGCCAGCTGAAAAGGTGATGGTGAGTGGCGGTCCAGGTAAACAAATACCAGTTGCAATCCTTTTTTCAGTAGATAGTAGTAAAAAGCCCTGAAAGGAGGTGGTTAAGTAGACCACCAGGTAGATACTCTAAAAGGGATCCACCTCCAAAATTGGCAATCGCCAAAATCGCAAAAGGCAATCTCATGATAGGAGCAGCTAACACGGTGTTCTTTAGCTGGCATCGTGATCTTTGCTTATGATAGCGCCAGCAAAAGTGGCAGACTGTTCCTTGCTTATGATCAACGGGAGCGCAACTGGAAGCATGCAAACCACGTTTAAGGGTGGGAGGTGGATCAGAGTACATTGGAATGTTGATCAAGGGGGAGGTGGATAAAATCAGGTGAATGGGTTTTTTCGCGTTATTCATCAAGGCTATCGGTCTAAAATGGAGCATTTGCTCGAGCAAAATGCAGCCATAATATTTTATTAATAGGAAAACTGGTGCCATACGTCGCCATATAAACCTTTCTAAACATGACCCCCTTCGGGGCTTATGAGCCTCAGTGATCAAGCACTCGAAGAGTTGATGCAAAAAAATTCTTTGTAAAAAAATACGTGAAAACTTTTGACAATTGAAACTACTAAAATTGCTCAAAGTCATTATTTTGTCTAGGGGGGACTCGTTATGAGGCGAGACTCGTTAGAACGAACCTCGCAATGTATGACCCTGTGTCGTTCTTATTCGTTGACAGGGATTTTCCCGCCCTCCCAATGGGGAGAAGCGCTATAGGCTCTTCAATTGTTATCATTTTCTTCCTCAAGCAAAGCTTTTTTCCAAATAATGTTTTTGACCTTGCTTCTATTGTTTTTGTAAACAGCAATAGATATTTTTATCACTTCAATGAATTCCCATGCTCGAGCCCTTGAAAATGCTACGTAGGTCATTCCGCGAGTAAAAACTGGGTCAGTTAAATCGATTCCCACATATTCAATTGTTTGGCCTTGACTCTTATTTATTGTCATGGCAAAACACGGTTTCAATGGAAACTGCTTTCTACACAATTCAAATGGATAGAGATGTCTGAAGATGTAAGAGTCAACTTTGGTATCAAAACTGTCTCGCCGGCATGTTCGCGTATTTTACACTCCAAAATATTTTTGTGCATTACTTCCATTACAAAGTCCAGCAAAACGAATTAAATTTCTCATCAAAATAACCGGACAACCTGCTGGTAATTTTAGTTCGTGTGGCAGCAACCCGAATTCAGTCAGTGAATCCAGAAATTCTTGAGGATTCTCAATATAACTTGTTTCTTGCTCTTTTTCTGCGCTATCAACCCTTAACCCATTTTTGCCGAAATTAAATTTGTAAAAAAAAAAATTTGCATAGATGATTTCTAGGGGTAAAAATGATCCGTATTATTACAAAATGTGGACAGAAAGTAGTTTTAATGCGTAAAACTTCAAGTTATTTTTTTTTATTTTATCCGCGCTCAACTATATGAATTGCATTTCTTTGTGGTCTCTCGATTTCTTCCATTTTTATAGTCTCCCATTACAAACAACACAATGTTATCATGATTTGGGGCAGGAGTAAGATACGACAAATCCCATTGCGACAATTCAAATTGCGGCAAAATCAAGAATTGTCGCAATGTAATTTGCCGCATCTTACTGTCAGTTACTCATTTGGAGATTTTGGCTAGGTTCTGTCGACGCAAATAGGATGTAGTGACATAGCGGTCGGATTGCAAAAAGCCCCATTTAGAATTGCTTTTTCTCTACAGATGCCAGGCAGTGTAGATTAAAGTTTCATTCATCTGATATTCGCTGTACCTTGGCTGCTTTTTTTAAATTTTATCAATGGATATTTTTCTGTGTAAAAAGCGTTACATTGCCTGTTAAGACGATTCTTAGCTTCTTTAGCTCATACCTTCATATGTTTGAGCAAAAAGTATTATTCGAAAAAGTTTTATGCAAAATCAAAAAATGAGCATTAATTTTTTTTCTTCGCTTAACATAACCAGCTAAATCCCGACTGAAAAAGGTTGTTGCGGAAAAGGAAATAAATAAAAAACATACTTCGGCTAAAAGGCGCTAATAAATTCCTCAGAAAACTTTTATAAGCTCACATACGCTTATATTTAAAAATCGCGAAAACTTGAAATTCGACGAATCAAAACTATTTTCTGACCTCATTTTCATAATAAAACCGACTATTTTACCCCGAGATATTGTCTTTTCATCACAAAATGAAAAACTTAAATTTTTGGTACTTTTTTGTACCCATAGGAAAAAAAAGGTTAAGAATATTTTCATTTCATGGCCTTTCTTCTCCAGCTTTTCGAGCACAGCATTGTTTATTTATTCAGAAAAAGTGAACAAAATTTGTCATTTTTCAACTTGAAATGTCTGTATTTTTTTTGTTTTATTACCACTCAGATCCCAGCTTTCTTTCAGACCCTATGCTCAATCTCCTCTTTCGAATGAGTATAAACACTCCATACCGATAGAAATTTAGCTTGGTATATGGCGAACAGAATAGAGATGGTTAGTTAAGCGTTACTCAGGTAGTCCAAACACTATATAAAGAATCACATTTTTCAAGAAGACAGATTTTGCAAATAAGAATGTATAAAAAAATCGATGATAAAGTAAATAAAAAAATAAAAAATAAATACATATACAGTCGACGCTCGATTTAAGGACAGCCTGGGGACCGGCCAAACGCTGTCCTTAAATCGAGCTGTCCTTGTATCAAGCGTCCTTATATCGAGCTTTTTTTTTGTAACCAGAAATTTTCTGTCCTTAAATCGAGAGTCCACAATTTTTTTTAAAACTTTTATTCAACAAACAGTAAACACATCAAGGCATCAGCGGTTAACACTAAAATAATTCGTTATTTTCTTTTGCCTCAGCTTTTCGATACGTTCTTTGGCCAACAGATCTTCCACCTTGTCGCACAGCTGCACCACCAGATTAGAAGAGTAGCGCATTAGATATCACACAGCCTCACGGGCACCTCGGGTAGTAGTTAGCGGCAATTCTGGCTCTTCATTGACGTCCATCACGTCATTGTCACTGAAAAGAAATTTTTTTGCAGCCAAACTGACCAAAAGACCTACCTTTCTGCTTCCAGTTCTTCCGTTTCTGTTCTTGAGACATCTGCTGCGATTTCTAAAACAAAATGTCAACAGTAATAAAAACAGTTGCAAAATGCGAAAAACACAAAGAATAAGTAAAAGATTGTTCAAAATTTTTGTTGAAATTTTTCGATTTTTCCCCGTTGAGACAACCAAAATTTGGAATTTTGGCTGAGAATTGCTTGCTGTCCTTATATCGAGCGGACATTTGTGGGTTGGGACCGGCAAATACTGTCCTTAAATCGAGCGTGTCCTTAAATAGAGTGTCCTTGTATAGAGCGGCAGCTTGGCTTTATTTATATGAAAACCAACCAAACCAAATTTTTGTGTCCTTAAATCGAGCGTTTCCTTGTATCGAGCGTCCTTAAATCGAGCGTCGACTGTATCTTCAAAATATAACACTCTAAAATTGTTTGTGTTTTTAATGATGAAATGTTGGTGAAACATTTATTAATTGTCGTTCTTGTTACCTAGTCATTTCTTTTTCCACTGTATTAGCCAGAAATAAAAAAAGCAGAAGTTCTACAAAAAAGAATGTGAGAATAGCTGTGACAGGAACTTACGTTTACATGATTAGCATTTTACACAATTTTTTGAAAAAGCTACAAGGTGGTCTAAGAAACATTTACACTTTGGAAAAACCTGTCAAGTGCCTTCGCGCGCCGTCCGAGGTATTTTTTGGTGCAATGAAGGATGTAAGTAATGGTTGTGAGGTGGGTACCGAGCTCTCTCATTTTGCCGCAATTTTAGTTCTAGCTTTTTTTACAGGCATTTGCTGTTCAGGGCTAACTTACTATGTGGTTAATTCCCATATGACCTTATGACCTAAAACTGCAACCGTATATCCTTGTGCCCAAGGAATATCAAAAACACGCTGTTTTTCTAAAGTGACTAAAAAGATGCGAAAGTATTTGTTTTGAAAAAAACGCTAGAGAATTTTGTTAGAAAAGTGACAAGGTTTGTGCTGGAAAAATTTTTACTGTTTTAAACCGAAAGTCTACTGTACCTACTAAAATTTTTGGCGGTATGTCAAGAATACAATAGGCATATGTACACTGTCCAAGTCATACATTAGAAGGTATTTCAAATAGCAGACAATCCAACAGCAGTATTGTTCCGGCGCTACCGCCGGGCCGGCGGTATTTTGCGAACAAACACTGTCAGTGATTGTTCGTTGTTTATGAAAAAAATTGCACGCAAAAAAATAAAAAATGTGCCAGCTAGGAATCGAATCTGCGGTCGGGTCGTGCACTTCCCATGTGGGCAAGCCTACACTTCCTTGTTTGTGTGTTTAAAGAAAACAATGTTCAAAATCAATATTAGTTTGAATAAAACAGATGCATTGTTGCAATCTCTTGCTATTTCAGTATTGTATTTGCTTTAATTATGCTACAGTCTCCTCTCACTATAGTGCGCTCCCGCTATAGTGCGACTCTCGGTATAGTGCGCTTTTTCCCCTTCCCTGACCGAAAAAACGTACTTTCGATATAGTGAGACTGTCATAATTCATTACAATTTTTAAATTTAGATTGGTTTTACAACTTAAATTTTCCGTTTCTGCAACAGTTGTCGCAACGTATACTGCTGGTTCTTTCAAGGTCGAGCTACGCTGGGCAGTAGGCGTACTTTTAATTGGTTAAGTGGCTCTACGCATGGTGTGTCAAACACGTCAAAAGACCAAATCGAGATCTCCGTATAGAGACAAATTCATTTGAAAAAACATTTAAAATTCAATTTTATGTTTATTTGAGCTCTTTTTGTTTTTGGTTATAACCTCGACAGGTAAGCTGTGTTTGACTTTTTTTTGCTACCATTGTAAAACCTTAATTTTGCACTTTCGATTTGAAAAAAAATCAAGCTTTGTTAGAAATGTAATAAATTTTAAAACGAGAAGTTCAAATCGGCGTTTTTGTGGAGTCAGGTAGCTAACTTTAAAAAAATATTATTTCTCGAAAATTCTCTGCTAAAAAAGGTTTTTGTCTGGCATGATCGTAGTGAGTTCACTCAGATTTCTGATGCACATAACAGTTTCTCCAAATGTGTAGTTTTCATCGAGATAGTGCACGATTTAGCAAAAAAAATTTCAGGTATTTCAGTAGGTTTGCCCTGCAACTCAGTTATGAATTGAAGAATTCTGGGACAGCCGTGGATAGGATGGTAAGGAATTGAGCATTGTGGAATGTTATTCGAATTTTAATCATAACTCGAGTTTGTTTTTTCTCTGCATGATAGAATAAAATAAATAAAGCCCAGAATCTTGGCTCCATTTTAGTATATAAAACGTGTGACTTGTAGAAAAAAAGATAAAAAAATATCAGAAAATATCAGAAAATATCAATCAAAACCAGTCAAAGAAAAACCCCCAGAAACGATCGATTTTCGTAAATTCAGCAGGTCCTAGCCTGTAAATCTGCTCCAGATGTTGTGAAATCATGCTCTGATGATTTTTTGGATAGCCAAGACTGTGAGGATCATTTTGACACCAAACTTGTAAATTAAGGGAGATAAAAAAGGGTGTGCACCTAAAAGGGATGTGGTAAGTCTAGTCCAAAAAACTTTATACTGATGACTTAGACATTGTTGTAGCTCATTCATGGTCACATTAAGCTACTTTCATACTTGAAATTACAATTTACTTGAAACTTGGTCAAACTAACGATCCACTTGATTCCTTACTTGATTTGCCGTCAGACCTGAAAATAAGTGATGTGAATATCAAGGCTTCTATTCACTCGCTAGGAAGCCTCTCTTATAACATTTAACGTGCTCCGACTGCTATGTTACGAAGAACTCTGACTTGACGTCCGATGCACTGAAGACTTTGCCAAGCTGTATGCAGTCGCAGTAGGAATCATATGAAAAAAATTAAATTTACCTGATTCTTTAGCCTAATAATCATAAATAGAATCTTCTGTAGATATAATCTTAAAGTTGAGAAAGATAAATGAAAGTTAACCCGACCGATGCCCACATCTTGCCATTTTTGGACATCTTTGACGTCGATCTTGACCAGCTTCATCTTGCTTCTCGTGATATTTATCTGAAAAAGAAGAAAATATATCGTCAAAAGTGCACATATCAGCTAAAAGGCCGTACAAAAAGGTAGCTGAGTACGCAAAAACCCCATATATGAAACCCCTTTCAAGCTAAGAGACTGCATTCTTGTACGAAAAGTCAATAACTTTTCCGACCTGGGAGGAGGAATATTAAAAGGAGTTGATCAGGTTAGTCGTTACGTGGTAGATAACAGTCTTTAGTGGCGAAAACAATTTTTTTCGTGGCATGTTTCAGCTTTTTCTTGTTACATTTCCTCTTTTTCGTGGCATATTTCAGCCATTTTGCAAACCAAATCAGTATGTGCCATTTTTAATTAAACTTTGTTTACGTATTTTATTTTGTAATTACCAATATTTAATTAGTTTTTTATAAATCAGGTATGGGAATCTTACTTTTTAAAAAGATTTGTACTTTTTCGGGATCCCAAATCTTTTTAATTTTTACTTGAAAATCTTTCTTTTCGCTTCAAAATGGCAATGAACATTGGATAAATTGGCTTTTTCTTCAAAAGTAGTCAAATGTAGTTTCTTTGTAAATTTTCATTTCTATCCCTGTTAGAAATCGATATGTAGTCATTAAGAGTGTGCTGTTGATCTATCCTTCCTTTGAATGTGAAAACGAATATCTACTTGGTGCATGACATTTGAAAATTTATACTTTTTATAACCTAAAATTACAGAAGTAGGCTTAATTGGATGTTATACTTCTATTTGCCGAGATGCTCGGACAAAAGCTTAGGCAAGGAAGCTATAAAAACACATTTCACGATACAATATTTCATTTCTACAATGTGGTACTTGTAAGCTTTCAAACCGCATCTTAGAATGTTTCACTTTTATTAAAATTTACTACCATTTGATATTTCTTTTTTGCGTAAAATAATATTTGAAGTAGCGCACATACACTCAAAAATGCCACTTTTCTTCCATTCGGAACAACGGCAAGCAAAAAATAAAGAAGAGTAAAAAATTGGCATTTCTCTGTCAATTCTTCAGCTAGCTTTAGGTATCAGAGAGACAGCCAGCCAGCCAGCCAGCTAGCTAGATAGATAGAGAGTAGTGCTTGTCTATAACCGGGCAATAATACATTTTTTTCCGGCTAGCTGGTTTGGTGGTTGGGTAAGCCGACAATAAAGTGTGCGCTAGCTAAAATGTCATCCATTAGTAGCTCTTTTGCTATCCATAACTAACTTCTTAATGAAATGTTTTCAATTTTACTTTTATGGCATATGGTATTTTTGGTGTTATAGTATTACAAGCCGAAATTTGTCTAAAATAGCCTGACTGCAAACTTTGACTTCAATTTAAAATTAGTCACAATAATTTTGTTTTTAGGATGGTTGCGTACTATATGGGTCTGTAAAAAATGATTTAGTTTATTGTTGCTAGTGTTATAGTATATAGCAAGAAAAACAATGTTTTATTTAAAAAATATTTGTCTGTTGAGAAAATGAATATGGACAGCCATAAAGCTACTGTTTCAGCCACTTTCAGCGAGCTTTTTAAGAAAGCTCATGGTGCCATAGCTAATTTAAGAGGTAGGAATTATTTTGTTAACCCTAGGACGGTCACGTTGGGACGATCCGTCCCAGTTTTTGAGAGTGCTCGTTTGTTGAAATTATCTTTTTCCGGCAGATGATCTTCTAGATCTAGAAAGCCCTGACTTTCGGCTTTGAAATGAGATATTATGCGGTTGGATCCGATAAAACTTTGATAAAAGTATTGTGATTTGAATGCATGGTGCGCGCCTGGCACGTTGAAACGATTCGTCCCATTTTGTTTTAAGTTCTTTTAAAATTGACCCTGTGTTAACTTTAAAATGTCAACGCAAGTAACTAAAGGCACCAACAGACCGCTAGAGTCTCCTCTTTCGTTTGACATATAACATGGATAGAAATTTTAAAAATTTCGGAGTCGTTTATCCCAACTTGCCCAGAAATTACTTTTTTTAAGTGACCATCCTAGGATTAAATGTGTTAAATTTATCTAATGACTTTGCAAGAAAATACTAAAATTTTTTTCAAAAACTAGGTCACCAAAATATTGATCAAAAAATATTCGAAACTTTAAAAATTACTAATTTTTAAGGCGTAAACAGCTTTTTCTTGGGCAAAAACGGCGAGATTATATACTCCAAAAACAATGTTTGTGTTCACGAAGCGACTTCTGGCCAAGCATATACCTCAGTAAGCTCTATCTCAAACTTACTAAAACACATAGATTTCTTTTAAAGGATCCATCAATTGAGGAGGAAGATAGCGTGCTTCACACTCCTGGTTACCTAACCATCACGTGTCAACAAGATGAGCAGTCTGGAGTGACTCTGGTCTTGCAATGGCTGCCTAACACTACACTTGAGAAAAATCCTGCCAGGTTAACAAGGACTGGATATTGTGTTGTGTTTGTTCTTGTGAACTTTGGTGCACTTTGTGCTTTAATGTCACAGTTCGGTTTGAGACTGACCAATTGTTTTATAGCATTCGATGTGTGTCTCCAAGAAGCCATACCAGAGAAAGTCTGAAAAATGACAAGCACAAAATCGAGGTTGGTTTTCATAAGATATTATAAACAAGTACAAATAGATCGCTGACATAGGCTACATAATGTTAAATTAAAATTGCAATTTTCAAACACCTGCTTAACGACTCAAATCGAATCCATAGCAGAAAAGAATATTTATGTCAAATAATCATTTTTAATCCTCTATCGAATGGTATATTGGGTTTCCTCGTATCGCATGGACACTGTAATAAACTACTACCATATGTTCCATTGTAAGATATGAAACATTAGGTTGGTGCATAATTAACTATAATTTTCGAAATGCGAAGCAAATTTTGCACTGTGCTTTTAATAGCTGCGTAGTCGTTCAGCGGTTGGCGTAACAAATTTTACAAAAACCGCTAAACGTCATAACAGGACGCCAAGTTTGTACACATTCAAATTCATTTATATTTTTCCCGCAGTCAGCTGTTTTTTCGTTCTAATTATTTTTCGCCCGAGTCTCATTTTAGAGGGGCATACCAGAAAAGGCGGGGACCAGCGGTTTTTTTCCTTCTCGAAAAATTTTTACATGCTATCTCACTTTGATTTTTTTAGTTTTCTGTCTAGTTTTTAGAAGTAGTATAAGGTCATCAATATTAGATTTGACGCAAAACGAGTGAAAAATTGAACGATTCAAAAAATTTACTGGTCCCCGCCTTATCTTTTTAAACGCGCTGGTATGCCCCTTTAAGTCTATTGATCGATTCTAGCCGTTTCATATAGTTTTAATTTTGGGAAACGGGCCTAAGAGGAAAAGGTTTTAGGAGGTAAAGAAACCCTTATCCGTTTCGAAGGTTTCGAAAGACAGGTAATGCCATATGTTCCATGACGAAACCAATGACGAAACCCCCAAAGATTAAATAAAAATTTATAATTGTAAAATTATAAATTTTACAATTACCGATTCGATACATTTCTATAAAAATTTCATATTTTTACCATTTTCGACATTTTTTAAATAAAGAAAGTTAAAATTAAGAACGTATTAAATATGCCTCAGTGAACCCGTCTAAATTTTGCGTCTTGCTATCTAAAACCACGTTAATGTACCACCTACAGTCATTTATTTTACTTCAATTTATTTTTGTAAAATTTTATTGAACTCAAATAATCTAACACAACATTTCCGAACAGTGTAAGTAACACATAATAAAGTTTCATCAGAACAATTGGATACCAGCCGGGTTTTCTTTAATGACATCTATCAAGGCTTTTTGCAGAATTTGAATAGGATATCCTTCAGCCAGCTGGTTAGCTTCGACCTCATCGTGAGCGAGAACTTCCCTGCAAACAAAAAATCGTCAAAATTTAAGTAGTACAAAAAAACCTGCAATCCATAGCGTTAATGTCTATGATGCGACTGACTCTTTTGAGGTATTTCGACAACTTGTGTGTATAAGTCACCACGAAGCATTGCATCATCTGACGAAAGAAATCGGAGCAGTTTGTACTGAAAATAGTTGGTATTTAGATGTTTAAAGATAGTTCGGATAATTCGGCTAAGCTTTGAGTAATTTCTAAGTAGAGCACTATTTGCCGTCTTGCTGGCTGATGATCTTCGAAGACGTCCCCCACATTTGTTTGTTCTGTATGCGTCACCTAAAGCCAAGTTCAAAATCATTCTTTTAGACGTCTTTTACAAATCTACCTGTTTGAAAGCCATGGCCAAGTGTCCAAGCTTGGAGTTGATGAAGAAATATAGGCGTTGCTTACTGTGATAACTTTCGGCGTGGTTTGTGGTCCTTGGTCCAGAGTAAGTGTATCGAATCAGTATTTTCATCAAATCGGTGGTATGCTGGACCAAATGGCGGTAGTTGAAGGCGTCAAAACTGATGACATGATTCATTTATTGTTCAATCGCTTTTCTTGCAGCTTCAATAGCTAACAATCCTCTTAACAGCAAAATAGAGCCAGTCATTCAACGAGCCTGAAATTATTGAAGGTTTAGAGCAGAGTCGGGATATTCGCGCGATTATTGAAATGGCCGTGAACATTCGCGCGAATATGAATTCGCGCGAATTGAAATGTTCGCGAATATTCGCGAATATTGTCTTACTACTTTTGCAAACTGTGCTACAGTCAACTATCCCAATAAGTCAACTCTCAGCAGTGATGTCAATAATGCTGAAAAACTATATTACAGTTGGAAAAACCAATGAATCAAACCAATGGAACAAACCAACCAAAAAAACCAATCGGGAACCAATGAAACCAAAAACCGATTTTCCACTCAATTCTTCTACGAGCTGAAATGTAGAGGCTGACTTAATGCATACTAAATGCTAAAAGCATGCTTCACACCACCGTCGGTCCACACATCACATGTCACAGATCCACGAACTTCCAAATTCTTTAGTTCGGCTAGTTCTGCCTGTATGTTGCGAAACCGAGCCATCAGCCTTTATTTTAAAATTGGCCCTACTTCCTGGAGCCTTAACAAATAAAGTAAAATTCAAATAAAATTCGAAATACCTGGAAACGCAAGGCTTCAAGAAAGTTACGAATCGCTTGATGCATAAACACATTGATTGGAATTGCCGGTATGACAAGCACTTCATCAAACAGCCTTTGAATGTGTTTTTCTATTCAAAAAAGCGAAAAATATCTTTGATTTTGGAAATAAAATTGTCTAACCTTTGCTTTGTGGTCTCAAATGAACCCCCGATATTGACTTGATCCAGCGGTCTTTCAGATGTGTAGCGTTTCCTGTGTGTATGTGTATGTGTAGCGGAGTCTGAAAGTCTACAAACAAATAAATATAGAACACTTCATATAAGATTGCATGCCTTAGAACACCCGGAAGCGGAACATGCAAAAACATCCGATACGAGATACCTATTCCATATGGGGTCTGTTCGCGCTTTTCGCTTTCTCTTGTTTATTTTTTCCACACCAAAGGCAGAGTTGCTTTGAATTCTAATTGTCATAACGATTAACTAAGCTAGTACAAATGTGTATGCAAGAAAAAAGTCAATGAAAAAAGAAAGAAACAAGCACCACAAACGCAATATAGTTGCAAAAACAGTAATACAGTTGCAGAACTGTAGTTCAGCTTTTCGGCATTATTGACATCACTGGTTTTGAACAAATTTTAAATGCAAACCAAAAAATAATTCGAAAACATTATTTACCAAATTAGGATGGTCCCGCGCGAATTCAAATTTCACAAATTGCTGTGCTTATCAAGTTTCATGGTTCTTTAAATTGATTTTTTCACACTCAATTTTTTTTCAAAAACCAGAAAGCGGCTTTTCAATCGCACCGGGAGAACTTCCAAACAAGCATGAACTTTCTTAAAGTGTCTGGACAGAAAAAATTTTACACACCAAAACAATTTTAATTTAAAAAACACCCTGTAAACTATTGAGGCAACTCTAGGGTATGTTATATGCTAAAATGTAACTTTAATTCCTAGCTACATTTTGGTATGAAACATATCAGAGAGCTGCCTCAATAGTTTATATCAAAAGCACAATAACAAATTTGTGTAGCTTTTAAAAATTTTAGTTAATTATTCACCAACCTAATACGAACCGAAACCAGGGGCAGCTCATCAGGGCATGGCTAGCTCCTATACAAGCTTTGGTCTTAAATCAATAGTCCCGATATAAAGCACTCTAAATCCTAACTTAAGATATTTTTTTAGAAATCAAGCAATGAAAGTGACGAGAGTGAAGCTGCAGATGAAAACTGCTCATCAGTCAGCACCCTGACCAACACGAGCACAGCACTGCAGTCCCCTTATAGCCATGCCTCCACTGAGATATGTGTGGAGATGGAAGGAGAGATGATCACACTCACCTCAGATGTGTCTATTACTTCACTACAGACTGATAGACCTCACAGTTTGGGCCATAAATTTGAGAATGTAAAAGAATCAGCTGGATTGGGCATCCCTTCCATTAACCTAATACCAAACACACCCATGGAGCATAATTTTGGTCTAGAGACTGAAGAAGAGCGTGGTTTGACCATATCAGAGAGTTCAGACACTACTTCAGGGGCTGATGAAGCCTCGGATAAAGAGGAGGGAGTAGGAAGTTCCTCTTGTGATGAAGACTCCGAAGGAGATGAAAATAAAGGTATTTTTTTATTAAAAAAGCCAAAAATAGCATAAATTTAAGTAAGTTTAGTAAATCTTAAAAATAGTCTTTCTTATAAGATTTTAAGCTGGGTTGAAATTAGAAATTATTTTCTAACGGCATTATTGAACTTATGCAATTTAGAGGAGAAACAGATATTTTTATTGGTTTCTTTGATATTTGTAGAAAATGCATTTTTCTACAATAAAACCCGAGTACGAGTTACTTTTACCTTTAGTTACCCCTGGTCACAATCTTTGGTCTTGGTCGCTGTCAAGGTCAACTTTTTCAAACTTCTTTAATGGTCATAGATGATTTTTTCTAATTGTTTATGTTTTCCATACTAAACAGTAGCCCAGGATCTAACCTTTTTTACACATCAAAATTTTGGTCATTAATGTGTCAAAAGTGTATGTGACAGTACAAAAGTTGTAGGTTGGTCGTTGTCACAGTCAATTATATTACGACCTCGACCAACCTACGACTTTTGTACTATTACATACACTTTTGCTGTATAAATTAAACTTTTTTGATGTAGAAAAAAGCTTAGATCTTGTGCTAATGTCTGGTATAAAAAACATGAAAATAAAATAAGAAAAAATCATCTCTTATCACTAAAGAAGTTCGAAAAGTCGACTTCGACCAAGACCAAGGAGTGTGACTGCAGACTTACACATTTAGCTAAAGCTTTGGACATGGCTAGCTATAGGAGGAGCTGTGAAACTATGATAAGCACCATTCCAGAACAATTTGCTAAGGTATACCTTGAAGACAACTAACAGCTTGAAGTAGCACGTTTATAGGAGCATAACCTAATGTACAATCCCAGTGATCTGCGGTCCACCTCTGAAGAAGATACTGATTCAGCCAGTTTGGCTATGTTGTCCAAGGAAAGAGTGGTATTTCAGCAGAAACCATCCACTAATACCTCTCTTTTTGCAGTCAATTTAGGTAAGGCTTTTTAAATTTGTATGGCTTCTTGTCATTGCCATTAACAGGCAAAATGCGGTCTATGCGAGTGTTCTACTCCAACCCCGAGTGCACCAGCGGCCAGTTAGTGATTGCTAGTCACGACTCACAATACAAAATACTGCACTTTCACTATGGAGGGCTAGACAAGCTGGCACAGCTTTTCGAACATTGGAATGTGGTCAAGGCCAAATCTGTGCAGCAGGATGTAAGTCAAAATCGGGCCCAATACCCGCAAAGTTATTGCACATCTTTTAATAATTATATTTTTTAAGACTAGTGATCTTATTTCAACCGTAGTCAAATCAAACATCCAAAAAATTAAACCTTACGTTAAACTATTTTGGTAGTAATTTTTAGGGCTCTCCTTCGCCCCTACCTGACCGTCATCTACTAATATGCCATCCAGAAATAAGTAGAACTGAGTTAGATCCTGAAGATGGGTTATACGACAAAGTTAGCTGGGAATTATGGAAGTCTTACAAGAATGCAGATGGCAGTATAGATGATGGATTTACTATTAGAAAGGTATACTCATAAACACTGAAAAAGCTTTGAAGACTTTTTAGGCTGTCTACTTCGCATCCATGGACTTCA
Organism: Ditylenchus weischeri; assembly: GCA_029231635.1. Classification (NCBI taxonomy): domain Eukaryota; kingdom Metazoa; phylum Nematoda; class Chromadorea; order Rhabditida; family Anguinidae; genus Ditylenchus; species Ditylenchus weischeri. The sequence continues at coordinate 38,856 of JAMRYI010000149.1, forward strand.
GTTTGCGCAAAGAGATCTGGCCATTCCTCTTGCGAGTCTACCCATGGACATCCACATTTGAACAACGTGAAGCCATCAGAAACGACCTGTTTCTCAGCTATCAAAACATTAAGCGAGTGCGCATGAAAAAAATGTCTTCCAGCAAAGTCAACAATCCATTCCTAGCTATTGAATCTACCATAGTCAAGGATGTGGTCAGGACTGACAGAAGAAACCCATTTTTCGCTGGAGATAATAACCCTAATCTGGAAACTATGAAGTGAGTTTTCGATGCCTGGTTTGAGGGAAATAAAAGTTAGCTATTTTATTCCGACCTACTAAAAAAATGATTTAGGCCATTCGGTCAAAAAATAAGTGAAAAAATAACTCAGAAATTTTTTCAGTTCTTCAGACATCATAAATATTCCTAAATTAAACAAGTGAAATATCTTTGCAAAAAACCATTAATTTTCTAAAAATTTTCGACTCTAGTCTAGGAAACGCCCCCCTCCCATAAATTATTCCTTTTAAAACTTAAGTAAAAAGTACCCAAATATTAGTTCCAGACACTGAAAAAAGTGCGTAAGACATTTCTTAGTCCAGTTTAACAAACGCCTACCTACCCCTGAGCCTAAGTCCAAGCCTAAACATGTTGTTCCAAAGTGCAGTTACAACGACTTTGGGAGAAGGGGTCAGATTTATGGGGGTTGGGTATTCTATACTAGCGCCATATTTTCTGTGAGCGTTTACCTGATTCTATAAAAACCTTCTGCTTATTTTTCTTTAAAGTGTTATAAGGTCACCAATATCAGATTTAGCAAAAAACGAGTGTAAAAAAGGACGATTTAAAAAAAATTGCTGGTTTACGCCTTAATTCGCAATGGAATGCGCTGGTATTCCCCTTTAATGGCTCTTATAATATTTATAAACTTTGTCGTTGCAGTTGGACACCTTTTTTTAACGCATTTCTACCAAGACGCCGAACAATGCCAAAGACGAACTTTTCATAAAAAACCCAGTAACCGGACATTTTGTAAAATTTGTGCATTTTGCCCGCGGAAATTTTGTAAAATTATACAAAATGTTCGCTGACAACTTTTAGCGGACATTTTGTGTAATTTTACAAAATGTCCGCGGGAAAAATGCACAAATTTTACAAAATGTCCGGTTGCCAAAAAACCCAACTCCAATGCCAACTCCTACTTTAAAGGACCACGGTTTTTGCGCGCAGCGGCATGTTCAAAATTTGAATTGGCGGGAGACACTTCTCTTTCATCTCACACTGGACTCTTTTAAGTTATTTTAAACGACTCAAAAGCATACTTGCACGGCCGCCGGCGGAGCGCCGGCGGCAAGCCTTCCGCCGGCGGCCCGCCGGCAAAAATTGGCGAATTTGGAGCGCCGGCGGCCGGCGCTCCGCCGGCGGCGGCGGCGAAATTTTCGGAAAGCCGGCGGCGGCGGAGGCGGCGGAGGCGGCGGAGGCGGCGGAGGCGGCGGAGGCGGCGGAGGCGGCGGCGCTCATTTTTATACACACAATTTGTATAAACATTGATCACAATTTTTTAGCACAATGGCCATGTTGACTAGTGGTCGAAAAAGCAGAACAGGTCCACTGCTCCTCAAAAGTAAAACATTAATGTCCTACAATGAGGCACTGATAGAAATTTAAAATACTAGATTATGTAATAATAGGTGCAATACTTTTTTATAAAAATTGTACGTTTGAAAAAATAATAAAATTGACTGTTCGCTTATAAATAAAACGAATTCAAAAAAAAATACAAATATGACTTATTTTTTCCTCGGCGGCCTTACTTCCGCCGGCGGCCCGCCGGCAAAAATTGGCGAATTCGGAGCGCCGGCGGCCGGCGCTCCGCCGGCGGCGGCGGAGGCGGCGGCGCTCATTTTCAAAAAACTTCGGCGGAGGCGGCGGCGCTTTTTATTTTTTTGGGAAGCGTGCAAGTATGCTCAAAAGAGTACAGTTCTAGACGAAAGAGAACTATCTCCCGCCAATTCAAATTTTTTCAAATTTTCTGCGCGCAAAAATTATTGTCCTTTAAACATAAATTATCCTATGAAGTTCAATTAAGGTTGGATTTGAAATTGGCGATGCCTTTGGCATTAGACTTCATGTTAGCATTGGAATGAAAACGATTTTATAAAAAATATTACTCCAACGCTAACGACAACGTTTTAAAAAAAGAGCCATAAAACCAGCCAACCTTGCTATTTTAGGTCTATTTTACTAAACTATGCAGTCAGCTACCCAGATGTAAACTACATCCAAGGCATGTCTGACCTACTTGCCCCTCTACTTTCTACCCTCAGGGATGAAACTGATACTTATTGGTGCTTTGCTGGTCTCATGCAACAAACCTTATTCTGCTCCAGCCCCAAAACAGAGAGCAGAAATATTATGGAGATAAACTTGGAGTATTTGCGGGAATTGATGAAGCTACTGGTTCCAGACTTCTACACCTACTTGCTGTTTCTTGGTGGAGATGCGCCAGCTTTAATGTTTGTTCACCGCTGGATCTTGCTCTTCTTCAAAAGAGAGTTTCCAGAGGTGGATGCACTGCATTTATGGGAAGCTTGCTGGTCCAGATACAGGACCTCTTATTTCCACCTGTTTGTGTGCACAGCTATAGTGTCGGTTTATGGACCTGATATTATTGCGCAAAGACTGCCGCACGATGAAATCCTCTTGTATTTTGCTTCTCTAGCTATGCACATGGATGCAAGGGTGGTTTTGAAAAAGGTAGCCGATCAATATTTATAAAAATTTCTAAAATAGTAGAACACAAAATAAATAAAAACCATATGGTTAGAAGAGCTGGATAGAAATTGTTATTTTCAGTAAATAAGCAACCGGAATAAAATATTGTTTTAGCTATAGTGAATGGTTGAATTGAAGCAGTTGAAAGACTTTTAAAGAGTTAATGTTGAAAGAGTTAAACCATTGAAAATACAAAAAACAAAACATTTTTACATTTCCACAGGAATGAGAGTGCCGCCAACAAATTTATCAAACTTTATTGATTAAAAACTAGAGTCAACCGCCCTAATAAACTATATATTCAAGGCAAGAGGGCTGCTCTACAACTTCTACCGCCTGCCCAAGATTCCGTGCACTCTAGCTGGTCTTTGTGAACTGGATGCTCACAGCGAGCAATGGACCAGTCATATGCCTCAACATGTGTTTGTATGCACAAAAAGACATGGACCAAACAATGAGCCTTGTCCATTCACAGTGACCTATAATTAAAAAATTTATCACACTGCTATATCAAATATTGAAATGGATTCTTATTATTTAGTTTTTTAGATAAAACGGTTTTTTTAGAAAAAAGTTGAATATTTTAAAGGTGAAATGCGCAACTGCCAAGTAAAGGTAATATTGTGGCCGTTTGGAAATTTTCAGGCTAAGATTTGAAAATTGCCTGATTTTTTGTATATTGCAATAAAAATACTTTCAAAACGGCTCTTTCGGAAAATACGATGCTGATATTTAATTTTGGCCATAGATTGGTCAAAAAATTTTTTTCGAAAAAGTTTAGTCGACCTAAAAACATATGTTGTGCATGTTTCAGTACTTAGAACTTTGGAAATAGTATTTTAAACAAGGTTTTGAGTAATTATAGTATAAAGTGGCAAATCAACCCCCTTATTCTAGAATTCTGCGTCCGAAATTCATTATTTTATGGTTGAAATTAAATACGACCCGTGTGTTTTCGCAGTTGCTCGTATAACTGATTGCAGTCAGAAAAGCCATTAAAATCTGTTAAATAAACTGTATTTGAAAAATAAAATCAACAATATTAGTTTTCGAAATTTATCAAAAAATATCTGCTCAAGAAAATGAGGCATTAGCTGGAGTTAGATTTTATAGCTTGTGATAGAATTCATCTCGAGCCTCAGAGAACATTCCTTTGCCTGCAATGCCTGTACCTTACTCGTAACCACAGAAATTCACTTTGGAAATTTATCTTTGAATTGCCGACAAGCTCAAAAAGTTGTTCTAGGGTCAGAAAAAGATGGGCCGTGCACTGCCCGGAACTAACTGACGAAGCGTGCTGGGTGGGGACCCGGGAATAATATGGCCCTAGAGCAATTGAATGTGCAGGTGTCCTAATGACACAAATACTCAATAAAATACTCACAAATACTGACTTAGACTTTATTCAAAAACCAAATCCAAACTCCAACAAGATAATTTCAATAACACAATTCTCTCCAAACAATTCCAAGACACAATTTTTTTTTCAAAAACTGACTTTTTAGGCCAGAAAATGTCAGAAAACACCGTTTTTATCGTTTTTAGAGCATAAAAATTATTTAGGAATGGTTAAAACATGATTTTGAAAAAAAAATTTTTGGGGGTATTCTATAGTATGGTCAAGAATTCTTACGTAAGAAATTTTGAAAATTCTGAGATTGAGAATTCTGAAATAACAGAATTCTGTAATAGAAGAATTCTTACTTAAGAAATTTTGAAAATTCTTATCTAAATTTTTTTATTCTCAAGCTCATAATTCTGAGATATGAATTCTGAACTTATGAATTCTGACATTCTGTTTCAGAATGCTGACTTTATTATCTCAGAATTCTGACTTTATCATGCTCATAGCTTTCTGTCTCATTACCAGTCTTTTTTTTCGGTCACATAATATTTTTTTAAGTAAAAAGCCGTGATGTCAGCCGAAGAAGCAGTCTCTACGAACAGTAAAAGTCAAGTGCCAAGAAGAGAAAGCGTGACTCAATCTGGGAAAAGTTCAAGAACATGAAAAAGACGTCGTCGACTACATTCAGTGTATAGAGTGCCCTGAAGTGGTTAGTATCTCTAATCTTTGTTGCTTCATATTAGTGTTTCCGACCTAATATGTTTCAAGGTACAGTTAACCCTCGATACAACGATACTTCGATAGAACGATACCTTCGATATAACGATACTCCTGTACAGATTTGGTCGGTTCTGATAAAGAATGGTAGAGACTAGACCCTCGATACAACGATACCTCGATATAACGATACCTTCGATATAACGACACTTTTTCTCGGTCCCGACTAATAAAAGCAATCTCGATATAACGATACCTTGGATTTAAGATCATTTTTAAGAAAAAAAAATTAATGAATTTTTAAATTTCAAATGCCTTTTTTTCTTGCAGAGTACACTTTTCTTTTTCTGCACTGCTTAATTGGATGACTAATTCTATCAAGAGCGCACAAAGAAAGAACAACAGCTGAAAATTACCAATTTCTTCTCTTCTAACCGTTAATAAAAGTGCTTTTGTTGAACATTGTTGTGCTGATACAGCCAAGCCTCGATATAACGATACCTTGTCAGATTTTCGATCTTAATAGCCTCGATATAACGATACCTCGATACAACGATACCCTCGATATAACGATACCCAGGGTCGGTCCCTTGGCGTATCGTTGTATCGAGGGTTGACTGTATACAAACGCACAGTTCCTGCTTCTACGTTGAAGTATCATTAGAAAGAGAGCAAGAAGCACAAGTCTATTGCGGATATTGCAAGCATTGGGTCTGATATAGGCGCAAAAAGACTGACAAAGTAGGGCACTTTATATTAATGAAGGAATCCTCCGTTCATTACGTTATTTGACGTTATTCAGACTAGACCAAATCAAACAAGCTTTCACTAAGGTCTTATTAGTGCCGTCGATGCCAATCAATTCGTTTCTCCATCCAGCCATGCGTTCTTTCATTAATCTTCTAAAGTTTCAAAGATGGAATTTGCGATAGTCTAGCCTTCAAGAAAATGTGTGACTTGATCTGTCATTTTAAGCATTCACATCAAGCTTCCCAGGTTATTATCAGTAATTCTACGTGTATCTAAATTCATTTTATAGGAATTGGCTCTTCTCATCGATAAGGCGTTGGTTTCAATATCTTCTACTCGCTGGGGATCAGTTATTGAAGTGATAAAACGCTTTCTCGAAATCCAGGAATACGTGGTTGTGGTTACTGAAAGAAAAAACTGGCCAATTCCGAATGACAACGACGTAGAGGTTATCCGCAACTCCACTGTCGCCTTGTGAAAAATATTTTCAGCACTTGCGATGGATTTCGAAAGTTTTTGGCCCCTTTGTTGAAGTTTTAAGAAGGATCCAAGGAGAAAAGTATGTTACTATTTCGCACTGTTTGGAATACACAAGAGCAATAATTCTTTCACTGGATGATTACACCGTATTCTTATGTAAGAATTATTATCTAAGAATTATGATCTAAGAATTTAGGTAAAAAAAGTGTCGGATCCAAGGCGGGAACGAATTTAAGGGGGTGTCGGGTTATCCAGGTTCGACCGTAGCATACGGTACATGACTAAATTTGCCCGCTCCAAAATTTGCCCTGATCGAAATTTGCCCGGGCCTTAAAAGCGGTCAAAATTTGCCCGGAACTAAAATTTGGGCGTGCGGTCAATCCGTCCACAGTCAATTCGTAAACGGTCTAACACCTTAGTACCTCTACTTAGGTACAATGACCTGAGCACCACCTGGACGCCCTAAGAAGCATAAAACTACTACAAAACTGGGGCTCTTGCAACTCAAATCGCTGTTTATGCGCACCATATATCATGAATTTCAGCAGGATGTCCAGCTGGACAATTGACTACAACCTGAAAATTTGGCGACAGAAAAACCTTTTAATATTCACTAATGTATTCAGGACAACTTTTCAGTCAAGATAGAAATGATTATTTGCTCATTCAGAAAAATTTGCTTAAATTTTAGGTCGTCCACCTCGGAGTGGGTATCTGGCCAGAGTATTAAATTTCTAGGAAAGTATTAAGAAACAATGTTTTGGTCTTAAAGAAAACCATTTTCAGCACATGATTTACTGGTTGAATAGTACAGTTGTTTCAGCCTTTAATTGGGGCATTTGGGCAATTTTACCAAAACTCAAAACCCTTTATCCGTTATAAAATGTTACTACTTTAATTTCGCAAATATGTCCCTGCCTGTGGAAATGATCTACGAAATACTTGGTTTCTTTGACTGCCAAGCCTGCAAAGTGTTTGCTCTGGAGCTTAGAATACAACACCTCCCCTTTGTTGTCCACCGAATCAACATGTTTCCCCAAGCTAACGTAGTTATATTGTCTAGATAGTAACTCAAACTAGCTTTTCATTATTTTCAGGCTATTGATCAGGCTGATGTGCAAATGACCAAAAAGACAATTGTGCTGAAAGCCTTGGGAGTGTCTTGCTATGGTTGATAGTGGTACAGTTGCCTTCGTTCAGCTCAGCCTTCCAATCAGTGTTATATTAGCTGCCATCGCGATTGCTGCTGGAGTGGGCACGACTACTTTCTTTGGAGAGATTGTCTTTTTGGACTTGCTTGCAGAATTGAGTGGGAGACCTCCGAGAAAAATAAATTGTTACCTTGACCTATCCATTACTTCTGTTGTTCTGCAAATAGTCAAATAAAAGTCGGTCCCCAATTTTGGTTATTTGGCCTATATTGTGGCTGTAAACTGGTAGGTACCCAGTTAGTGAATCTACCCTGTGGTCATTGACCTCTAAAATTATTTTGCGTGTTGTCTCTAAAATTTGTTTGTCTCGGTTGCGCTTGTGCACTTTGAATTTGATTTTGGGGCTTTATCAACAATTCTTCCAACACTAGTGTTGCTTCAAACTCTTGCGCTTTCAATCGCGCATCTCTGAAAGTGGCCGGTTTGCCAGACAATGTTAAAGCCAATTTTAAATCTTTATTAATCTCTTTCATGAATTCATCCAAAAGTCTCTGCCAACACCTCTCTTTTTTGCAGTCAATTCGGGTAAGCTTTAAAATTAGTATAGCTTTTCATCAGGTCCATGCGAGTGTTCTATTCCAACCCCGAGTGCACCAGCGGCCAGTTGGTGATTGCTAGTCACGACTCACAATACAAAATACTGCACTTTCACTATGGAAAGCTAGACAAGCTGGCACAGCTGTTCGAACATTGGAATGTGGTCAAGGCCAAATCTGTGCAGCAGGATGTAAGTCAAAATCGGGCCCATTACCCGCAAAGTTATTGCACTTTTTTTGATAATTATATTTTTTAAGACTAGTGATCTTATTTCAACCGTAGTCAAATCAAACATCCAAAAAATTAAACCTTACGTTAAACTATTTTGGTAGTAATTTTTAGGGCTCTCCTTCGCCCCTACCTGACCGTCATCTACTAATATGCCATCCAGAAATAAGTAGAACTGAGTTAGATCCTGAAGATGGGTTATACGACAAAGTTAGCTGGGAATTATGGAAGTCTTACAAGAATGCAGATGGCAGTATAGATGATGGATTTACTATTAGAAAGGTATACTCATAAACACTGAAAAAGCTTTGAAGACTTTTTAGGCTGTCTACTTCGCATCCATGGACTTCAGTTTGCGCAAAGAGATCTGGCCATTCCTCTTGCGAGTCTACCCATGGACATCCACATTTGAACAACGTGAAGCCATCAGAAACGACCTGTTTCTTAGCTATCAAAACATTAAGCGAGTGCGCATGAAAAAAATGTCTTCCAGCAAAGTCAACAATCCATTCCTAGCTATTGAATCTACCATAGTCAAGGATGTGGTCAGGACTGACAGAAGATTTTTAAAACCGTAAAAAAATTTAACTTACAAATCGTCATGTCGAACACAAGATTTCATTGTACGAGTGTTTGCAGATTTCTTGTGTTCAGCTCAGATAGAAATATTTTATTTAATCCAAGCAGAAGATAAAAGCGCACAAATAATGTTCTGAAAAAATACAAGAATGGAAAAACTAGATAGGAAATCTATCTGCCGATAACAGATATTACAAAAAACTAAGCAATATTACACTCAAAGAAATTTCTAGAGCTACAATAAAAACTGGATAGAACAAAAAAGTTTTCTCTGCTCTATTGGAGAGGGGGCTTTATTTTTCAACCCTCGGAGCCTAAGACAGCGGCGAAAATTTTAGCCATAAAATTTAAATTATCCACATTTTTTGTTCAAAATTTGAACAATAATCAAAGGGCTAACAATTAAAAACAATTTTTAAACATCAATATCGAGAGATTTATTGCTGCGTGGTGCTTTTTCTAGTACCAAAATACTCTTTTCTAGTACCGAAATTGGATTTGCATAGAAAAACCTTTTTTTTTAATTAATACGTTTTCTGGTTGACACATAAACGTGTAGCTCTAAGGATTGTTCAAAATGGGCAGCAGGATGTAAGTCGAATTGTGCCAAATATTCTTAAAATTATTGTATTTTTCAATAATTATTATTTTTAAAATGTACAATCCTAAAACACTCTTTTTCCGACTAATTTTATATTTGCAATTTTCTTTGATTTCTCGTCTTTATTTTTGAAAACTTTCAGTTATTTTCAGTTATTTTGTTTAATTAAATGGCTGTAAGCATAGTCGAGTTGACCCCTCAACTTTTTAGGAGTCAACTTTCTTCAAAAGTGCTAAAATATAAATTTGTTGAGCAGAAAGTATCAAATCTGATATTTGTGACCCCCACTCAACTTTTTGAGCTCTGCAAGATGGCATTAGCAGCAATTTGAAATCTTGTCTCTACAAAATTTTAGCAAATGTTGACTCCTAAGTTGACCTCTCAACTTTTTTTACCTACCGATTTTTATACGTCAATATTTATAAATCACTCGGAAATTTTCGTGTAGAGCTCAAAAAGTTGTTCTAGGGTCATAAACATCAAAATAAAAGAATTTTAAGAAAAATATTGACATTTTTTGAGTTTAAGAAAAAGTTCACCCCGACTATGATTACGAGCAATAAGTTCAGCCTTGGAAGGCAACAGGTATCCCATATTGAATGCATTTTTTCACAAAAACATGGTCCTTGGTCAGTTGTCTTAAGTCAGTCTAGTCCAAAAAGTCGCAAGAATTCTGATTTTGTTGTTCTTTTTTTTAAATTTGTTGTCGTTAGATGATAGAAAATCATTTTAATGAAAATAAATAAAAAACGAGAGGAAAATTGTAAGCTATTGCGTCTATTCAAGTCTATTTAACTATTCAAGCATCGTAGGCCGTAGCAAGGGAGAGTAGGGACGTTAATTAAGAGGCTTCAAGGAGACTTCTGGGAGACCACGATGTATTTTAAACACGGATTGTTCATTAGCATTCTTTAAGAAAAATTCGCTTTGGTAGTTCGATAATTCATTTTTATTAACATAAGGAAACAGGTGCTTAAAAGCTATCATTTAAAACTTAATTTTAAAAATAACAAAGATTTTTCTTATCATCTGATAATATCACAAAAAGTATAAGCAACAAGTTAATCAACTTTTTGAATTTAAGCATTTTTTATAATTATCTTAATTTCTGGATTTTGGAAAAATGAAGAGAAGGCATACAGGATTTAATGTTGCAGTAACTAAGCCATCATGGGATGTTGCAAAACTTATCGACATTTGAAACTTTTTTAATCGCAATGGACTAAGTTGCTTATCAATATATTCTCAAACGTTAAACCAGTTAATTGAGACGTATTTTTCTAAAACTCCGTGCACATATTTTGATTCTTTAATTTATGAATGTTCTGAAAGAGCAGTTTTAGTTAAGATGTACAATCAAAATATTCAGTTTTCACCTCCTACTTCTTTTTGCTCCGATTTTTTGAGGGGCTTTCGAAGACTCAGCTGCATTTTTGTTGAAATGCCTCCATAAAGATGACTTATTTGAGAATAAAATGATTTGGTTTAGGCTTTCAAGCTAAAAGCCAATGGATTTATTGCTTGGAACACTTGCCGTCAGTATCCCATCTTTGAAAGGATACAGTTTTACAAATCAGGCTTTGTGTTTTACTGGACATTTAACAGCTCTAACCATCGCCAAAGACTAAAAAGTACTATCCCTTGATCTTTGATCAAGCCATTTTGCCTTGCCGCCGATTAGAATTGGACATTGGTAAAGGAAGTCCAACAATCTTTTCAAGGGATACTTCACTGCTAAACCCACTACTTTCACCCACAAAAATAAAAACATGTTTTTAAAAATTGGAAAGACGCTTAAGTTCAAGACACTCACTCATGTTTTAGTCTCGTTTTCGTTACACAGTCGAACCTGTACCAAAATTTACTTTTTCTGTAAATTTTCATTCCCATCCTTGATTTAGAGCAACAGTTTTTTATAATTATTATTAACTGTAATCAAAATTTTTCAGGACTTTAAAAATGCCACCAAAAGCCTTACTTATCATTTGACTATTGATGAAGAAAACGACTTTTTATCCGAAATTTTTCAGTTAAAAAACCTGCTAACAAATGAAACACTGTGTTTAACCAGGCAACCAAGCATGAGTTATGTTTTAGAACGTCGTGTGCTGTAAAGCTTGAAAAAGTTGTATTTTTATATCAAAGCATCGAATTTTTAAGCTATTTTATTACTGCAAACAAGTACCTTAAAACTTTTGTTAATTCTGTACTTTTTTGCACATTAGACCTTTCACACAAAAGCAGCATTGGGCTCCTCTAATAAATGGTTCAAAATTTAAAAAAAATTTTATGCAAACAAAAAATGATATAAAAATATGATTGACAAAACTAGTTTGGCCCCGATCAAATTAAAATTCGCAAATTTCTGTGCTTATCATGTTTCAGAATCCTTTAAAGAAATCATTTCCGCAATAAATCAGTTAAAAGAAAATTTCTGCTGACCGCAATGGTTATTTTGGAAATAATTCTAATCGGTTAATTAATAAAAATTCTTTGTTTAGTTAAAATATTCCTAGTTTAATTTAACACGGATAAACATTTAAAAATTTTGTTACTAAACTAAACTCAAAAATAAATCAGTGATTTTTTACATGTTTCTTTTTGTCGAAGTAGTATGTTAATCTTTCCTTTTATTGTCCATATTCTTTTGTGTTCAGAAATATGGAAGGAAAGACCAGACACTCCTGTTTACCTCATCGCAAAAATGGTCTTCAGAGCAAAAAATGATTAAGTTGGTTAGCTTTTATCAGAAATCATAAACTTGCGACATGGGAGTATTTGTATGTATTTTAAATTCATTGTACGTTGCTTAATTAAACGTTAATCGTACGTTGCGATCAAACTTAATTTACTTTAAAGTAAATTCCATTGAAATTATTTGCTTAGTTAAAAAATATTTATTAAAAAGTGACTTTTACATTAAACAGAGTATTTTTACAGGCGAACGAAGTTATATGAGAAACCTTTTAAGATTAAATATCAAAAAACTTATATTACTTTTACTTTTATAAAACTGTTTTTAGAGAATGTAAATCATAAAAATTGTATTGTAAAATTTTTGAATAGATTTTTAAGCATTATTTAGACTTCAAAAAGAATGATGCTTAACAAAAAACTGTTTAGTCTAAAAATACTTCAAGCTTTAAACTACGCCAGATTTTTTTTACCACAGAAAGAATTCTGTGTTTTTGTTAACAAATGCTTTAAAAAAATTTCTGATTTTTATCTTGACATATCAACTTTTTCTGCTTTTCTTTTTTTTTCATTTATATTCTTTTACCTAAAATAATAGGCATAAGTGCAAAATTTAGGTTTTCCTGAGCCAATTTCAACCTTTGCCGGAACGTATCTCAGCTGAAGTACAGTATATGTAGTCCTCCAAAAAACCACTTTTGGCCACTTTTTTGCGTGTATTAGCACCTTAAACGTGTAGAAAACATGTTTTTAAGTGGCGGAAAACAACTTTCAAGAAAAAATTTTTGACCAAAGTTTCACAGGGGACTAAGGCAAACCACGTGGATAATTTCGCTTGATAATTTCGTGCTTGTAATTGAGTTAAAGATGCGCGCGCGCACTTACCTTAGACATGATTCCGAGCAAGACTTTTGATCGAAATTGCCTACAAGGGCTCTTTTCGCCCAGTTTCAGCGTTAAAAACAGAGTAAAAGATCGATAATGGCTGAAACTATCCACGTGGTTTGACTTGGTCCCCCAAGGCAAAAAGTGAAATTTTGGTCAAAAATTTTTTCTCGAAAGTTATTTTCCGCCACCTAAAAACATGTTTTCTACACGTTTAAGGTGCTAATACACGCGAAAAAGTGGCCGAAAATAGTTTTTTAGAGAACTACATATACTGTACTCCTGCCCGTATCTCAATATTTTAAAATTACAGCAATGATTAAGTCAGTGGTTGAAGACTGGATTTTTCTAGCTCTTCTGGGCACGATAATGGCTATTTTGTCTCTTTGGATGGACTTGGTCATAGAATACCTACATGACTGTTAGTTTTCTATCTTTTATACTTTTTTAAATCGATATTTAAGGGCATGTGCTTTTGTACGAATTCACTAGGTCAATTGAGCTGAACAATGTGTTTAATATTATGCCTCTATGTGCTTTTTCAATTTGGTGTTTGTATTCTGTGGCTTTGGTGTTGGCCTCAGCAACATTTGTACATTATGTGGCTCCCCAAGCTATAGGCTCAGGCATTCCTGAAATGAAAACTATTTTAAGAGGAGTTGTCCTCAAAGAATACCTGACTTTGAAAACACTAATAGCCAAAATGGTTGGATTGACACTGTCGTTAGGTAGTGGAATGGTAATTTTTGGTTTAAAAAATAGATTCAGGACACAATTGCATAACAATTTGCTTTCTGCGTCCAGGCACTTAGGTGACAAAAAGCAAAATATTTGCTAAATACAGCCGAAAATTAACAATTTGAATATTACAGTTTTTTAAATTTAGCCACTAGGAAAGGAAGGTCCATTTGTACATGTAGCCAGTGTAGTGGCCAATTTATTAGGCTCACTGACCACTTCTTATGATAATCCTCATGCTAATGAGTCAAGAAACTGGGAAATGTTGGCTGCTGCATGTGCTGTGGGTGTCAGTAGCACTTTTTCCGCTCCAATCGGTGGTAAGTGATATTGTAAATTGGATTATTGTAACCTGCGCGACCTGCTGGGTAATTAACAGAAATTCGATAATATTATTTTTATAAATTTGAATAAATGTTTTTGCAGGTGTCTTATTTTCCATTGAAGTCACCAGTGTGCATTTTGCTATTCAAGACTATTGGAGAGGATTTTTTGCGGCTAGCTGCTGTGCATTTTTACTGAATCTGCTAAGATTTGTTACGGAAACTGAAGGTATAGAATTTATATAGAAATCAAAAGAAGTGGAATATATGAGGAGTCAACTTTTCTGAACTACCATCCCAACAAATAGTAATTGTATATTGTATTATCTCTAATAAGCGACCCCCCACTTCCACTTTGAGGGTCTGTATATCGGGGCAGAGCAAATATTTTGTAGAGCTGTTTTTTGCATCTTCTTAACTCCCACGTGTTCTACCGATTCCGCTTTTTTCGGATTTTGGTTGTGCACCCGAAAATCTCGAGATCGACCTAAAATTTTTCCGATTTTCGGAGGGTTGAAAAATAAGCGCCCCGGGTCGCTCATTAGAGATCGGTATTTGTATCGGTACTTGTTGGGTTGGGACCCCCACTGTAAATTTTTTTCCAACCTTCTCGAAATACAGATTTTTATTTATTTTTCATTCACAAACATACATCTCTGATATTTGACACCACAACTGAAATAATGTCTGGACCATTGAATTTTGTTCTCCACACAAAATCAGACACATATGACAAAAACAGAGTTTTGGCTGTTCCGAATTCATTCTTATGTCGAACCTTATATTTCTGCCACACTGACTCAATTGCTTGTGTATGAGCACCTGTTACCGGATTGACGAAATTCTCTGAATGATTGACTGTCAGATGTTGATACTCTCGATTCGTCCGTAGGCCCTCCAACAATCCGACTTGATGAGTGTTCCTGCATAAAAGAATTAGTCCGAAAAAGATAAGATTGAAAAAACAAACCAGGAAGAATACATCTGCGCATGAGGTTCAGTAATGTAGTCGCATCTCGGCGTTCCACGGGACATAGAAAAATTTCTCCTGATTCTTCTTCAACGCCACCGAAGATGATTATGGACTCTACAAAACAACGGTATTTTTTCAATACGATGTTGGTACAACAAACTTACCATTCACAAGTCTACCACGATTGTATTTTCTTTTAGTGACAAATGTTTCATCAATTTGAACGCTTCTACCAGGGCTTCCGATCTGCACTGGATGTCTGATTTTTTCAGCTTCATAGGCTTTCCACAAACGCAGATAAGATTGGAATGGAGAAGCTTTAGATTTTGGAGCCAGGAGATAAATGTCTGATCATCCGAAGTTAGTCTTTCATAGAGATCGGCCAGAGTGGAACTTCGAAGCTCCATTCTTCTTCGTTGTGGCACTTGTTTAAAAATGGCAAAGGAAAACACTATGAAAAACAGAATCGCAAATTTAAATAAAAAAATCTGTTTTTCGAGAAATTTAGGGTGGAGACCCCAACCCAACAAGCGCCGATAATACGGTATATCGTTGAATATATCGAAAAATATTTGACATAAATATTCTTTTCTGCAGACGGCTCCATTTGGAAACACTCTTATCAAGTTAATACTCAAAATGACGCCAGAAAGCAAGACTACATTTTAATTTTAAGGTTCTATACGACCATGCTTGTAAAACTTGTGAAAAATAACTAAAGTTCTGAAAAAGTTTGCAGGATTTTAGAAATTTTGGGAATTTTTTCAGAACTAAATTTTTTCCCAAATGTCAAAGTCGTATAGAACATTTTTTATTGAAATGTAGCCCTGGTTTCCAGCATCATTTTGATTATTAACTTGTATCTATACATATAGTATTTTTGTCGGCATGTCACGCTTTTTTTTTTCGTGCCACGCTTTTTAACCCACTTCCCGATTGTATTATATTTTGTTCTCATCATATCTAAGGGTAAATCGGGGTCGCTGAGAACGCTAATGCTATCAGAATTGACATGTGATGCTTAAAATTTTGAGTTTTGCCAGAAAAGTGGGAAAAACCAGCTATGCTCAAGGGGTCTTCGAACCTGTGACCCCAAATTTTTTTTTCATTTTTAGTTTATTTTGGCGCCTGTTAAGGCGCCTGTTCGGCTTGTATAACCATATCTACTAGAGTACCGATAAAACAATTTCGGCACAGAAAGCATAGTTTGGTACACGAAGCCTTTCCTAAAAAGTACTCAAATATTAGTCCCAGACCAATGAAAAAGTGCGTAAGACATCTTTTAATCTCGGCTAACATACGGTAACCCTAGCAAAAAATGTACGGCAGTCAATTAAGCACTTTAATACTTTGACTTAATCCAGTTTACAGTTACTATTGCTGCATTTTATCAAACTGGATTTCCAAAAGATGCTTTCTTCCCAAGAGAAATGCCTATATTTGCCTTCATTGGGTATTTATTTTAGCTAAAAACATATTTAAAATACGTGGTTAACTTTTTAGAGTTGTGTGTGGTCTCCTTGCCGCAATTTTCATTTTTCTTCAGAGAATCATCGTGCTGTTTTTGCGAAACAACAAATTCGCAAAAATTGTATTTCAAAAGCAGTAAAATATTTTTCAAACACTTAAGCTTTTGTATTTATTAAATTTAGCTGGATGGTTTATCCTATTATTGTATCCTTACTTATAAGTGCAGCTGCTTATCCTCACGGTTTCGGAAGTTTTTTCAATGGACAGGCAAGATTTTGCTAGTCTTTAATATTTTGAGTTATTACTGCTTTGTACAGTCGAAACTCTATATAACATACGGCCAAGGGACCGAGCTCAGCCGTATGTTACATAGAACGTATGTTATACGAACGTTGCTTTGCCTTGAATTACTTAAGGCTTGACCAAGTTGGCATTATTTTGCCGTATGTTATAGAGAGCTTTCACTGTATCAGGATTTAAAGATTTCAGTTGTTTAAATTGTAACGAGAATTGAAAACCGAGAATAGTAATTGTCAATATGAGTTTAGCATCTAAAGCTAGGACATTGGGTCTTGGACAAAGTAGACAGCTACTCCTCTTTTAACAAATATAAAATTTGTATCTGAACTAGGCAAATTTAAGCGTTTATAAAAAATCATAAAAGTACGTTTTTTATAGCAAATATCCCACATACTCGAAACCTTCAAAATGTCTTATAAAGAGATTTTTTTAATATAGGATATAGTGTTCTAGTGAAGTATCAAAGTTCTTTTAAATTTTTACAAATATCATACCCTATTTGATCACACTCTACTATTATTTTACCGTCAACCCAAGAGACTAGATTTAAGCCCTGTTCACAATGGACGCGTCTGGTTTTGGCGTTTGGCTTTGGGGTCGCCGAGTGTTCACAATGAAACGCTAAACGCCAAAGCCAGACGCCAAAAGCCAGACACCAAAGCCAAAGAGTGTTCACAAAATTTGTTAGCATTGCAAGCATAAATTGAAAAATTCAGTTTGTTAGCCAATATATTATTTAATTGGCACGTACTCATACTCACAGCTGTTTGTAACATTTCAGAAAACCTTCAGTAATCTAACTAAAGACTTTTTCCACATCTGCACATACTCAGCTCCTTTAAATGGTAGCAATCGGTGCCCGGAATACCTGCTACAAAATTACATGAAAGAAGAACAAGCTGATATCCTTATTTCATTGTCATATTTTTGTGCTGTATCTGTAAGTCTTTCATGGGTTAATAAGATAGCTTAATTAAAACTACAACAATACAACAATGACCAACAATAACTATTCCAAAGAAATTTTAATATATTAGTCAGGTAGTTTAAAAATAATAAACTATTTAGTTCATATTAAATGTGCTAGCCAGCACCCTTCCTGTGCCTAGCGGAATTTTCGGACCTTCCTATGTTTTCGGTGCGGCTTTTGGGAGGTTGATTGGAGAGCTGGTTGCTATTTACTTTCCAGATGGTATTCATGGGCCCTCACAAAGCAATATTTTTCCTGGTATCTATTCTATTGTTGGTAGGTTGAATAAAACTTAAAAAAGCATCCGAACTTTTTATTTTTCAAGGTGCAGCTGCATTTGTGGCAGGAGGTAAGATACTTAAATTTATTTATCTATTGAAAGAAATTGTAATTTGAAGTAATTAAAAAAATACCATACCAAAAGTCTGAATACCGTATTCCTTCAATGAGAAGGCCCCTGAGAGGGGTTGAAAAATAGAAGCCCGGGCTTCTATTAGAGAGAATACTGTAGCTTCATAGACCATCGCCATCGCCGACGATAAATATTTAACACGTGTGGGGCACTTTATTCATTCCGAAAATTTTCGAAATATTTTTTAACGTGTCAATATTGAAATGATCAAAAATGACGGAGCGAGAGTAGGGAATCAAATCAGCAGAGGGGTCATTCTGAAAAAGCATAAATATATTGGTGAAAATAAATGTGCTGAAACAAAAAGCTTAGAAAAAATAGTCGAACAAATATGCTTTTTAAATGTCATAATATATATATATATATATTTTAATTATGTTTTTTTAAAATGGCATGATAACTATGCTTTTTTAAATATGCTTTGTAAATTATGCTATTCTTAACTATGCTTTTCGAATCTAACGGGCCCAGGATGCCGGATAACCGCGGCTCAACTGTATCTTTTTGTGGAAGTTATAAGGTGGTTTTCCTTAATTTAGAATTTTACCATCCTGTGGTGTCCTGAACCTTTATTAATATTTAGTCAAGAAAACATAATGTTTGCCACCCCTGTATTCGAACCCGTAACCTTAAAAATTTACAGGGGGTCAATTACTCAAAGGATCAATACACGAGGATCAATTTTTAAAAGTTCGGATTCTGGAAGTATATTCAGTTGAACCTCGGTTGTCCGGCATTCTATTTATTAGGCACCCTCGGCTATCCGGCACCTTTAATATGCTTCATTTGGCTTACTCTCTGTCAACTGACACTCCAGTTATCCGGCACTCCCTTTATCCGGTACCTCGTTTATCCGAAACACTGAGGCCGGTCGCCACTGGTGCCAGATAACCGACGTTAAACTGTATGAATATTACCGGAATAAAAAAATTGTCTCGCGCGCATTCAAACGTGTGAAATTTTCATTGTCGGCGACGGCGACATGTTCCTCGAAACCCTTGAATTTTTTTCATTGTTTGTAATTTAAAAGTGCTAATAGTGCTAAAGTGCTAATCGAAAATTTTCCATTTTAGTTACGCACACCATATCTGTGGCTGTAATTGTGTTTGAACTGACTGGACAAGTGTTTTATTTGCTGCCAGTAATGGTGAGTCTGTTCGATAAAAATCTGTTCAAAAATTTCAAAACACCACAAGTATGTATTAAGTTAGCAGTGCTGATTGCAAACACCATAAGCTCCCATCTTCAACCATCCATCTATGACTCCATGGTCAAAATCAAGCGCCTTCCTTATCTGCCAGTCATTCCCTATGCCTTTGTGGAGACTTTCCACGGGTTAAAAGTTGAGCAATTTATGACTTACAAGGTTCACACTCTCAGCCGTCAATCCACTTATGATGAAGTACGGCAGCTTCTGCTGACACAACCCCAAATCAACACTTTTCCCATTGTGGAAAATCCAGGTTTTTTTTTAATTTAAAAGTTTGATTTTCTAAATATATATTTAGACTCCAGCATTTTGATTGGCACTTGCAGTCGAAGAAGACTTCTAAAGCACATTGCTAGAAAAAGTGGCACTAGAAACCCGTCAGTTATTTCTGAAAATTAAAAAAAAATATATACTTTTTTAATTGTCTGTTTAGAAAAAGATCGCCTTCGGTGGACAAGTTGCATGATATTCCAGTGCAGTTAGCAAGGTCCAAGAGTTATTGTGATAAAAAAGATGACCCGAAGAATAAAAAGCGAGGTTTTTAAGATTTTGTAAAGTTGAATAATTTTAAGAGCAAATTTTCCGATAATGATCGTAAAATGTTCAAGACTTCAAGTACACAAATTTTCACGATTTTCGGAGGGTTTACAAAGGGAGATTTGGGGTTTGCCAGTTTATTAGAAAGAATAAGGTAAAAAATGTACTGATTCTAGGTGTAGTGATTTAAATGAGTAAAATAAATTGTTTTTCACTATATTTCCTCTAATAGCTATTAGAAGAAATACAGTATTTAATATTTGAAAAAAGAGCTGTACAGAACTGTGAACTTGGAAATTTATTTAAAGGGGCATGCTCGCCGCCGATGGGAATATTTTGAAAAGCGGGTACCAGGTCAATTCGAAAAAGAATTATTTTGAAATGCAAATTTGTTGAGTCCCTTATTGTGATAAGTGTGATAAGTAATAACTTAAAAAAAACACTTCTGCTGGTAAATAGCATCGTTGGCTCAGTGGTAAAGCTTCTTCACGCAGTAAAAGTCGGTTGTCGGTTCGATTCCGATTGATGAGGTTTTTCTTGATTTTCATTAAAATGCGACATTTTAATTGAACAATACTTTTTTTTTTCCGCCTAATTTACTTCTTTTTCCGCCTAAAACACTTTTTTTTCCGCCTAATTTCATTTCCGCCTAAAACACTTTTTTCTCCGCCTAATTTTCTTCTTTTTCCGCCTAATTTTCTCTTTTTTCCGCCTAATTTCTTCCCATCTCACACATTGCAAATGTATACAGCTTGACAATGTCATCAATAAATATACCGTCAAGTCACAAAATTTCTTGTCTAGTGTATTTCTAATAGCTGACCTCTCCCCTATTAGTCGTGCAGCCGTTTACACGTTTAGTTTAACATGGTCTTAGCACATAAGAGGAATTTCGGGGAGTTTTTTTCCTTAGATTCCTACTTCTAAACACCGTAAATACACGTGCATACAAGCCACAATTTATTCCTCAAAACCAGAAACAATATAACAGGTAAACAGTTTAACTAAATGAGAGAGCTCGAGATGCGAGTTTCGGACGGTTTCGGACCTCTTTCTCTGGATAGGGTTTTCTTCTGCATCTGGAGGATAAGCTAGCTTATGATTAGCGCACATAACCATCACAGAATGTGGTGAATCGATCCATTCCCTGGAAAAGTAGGTACAAATTTCTAGGATCTTGAACTTTCAGGCATAACGTGGTACTTATACGGTTCCCCATATCGAAATTTTTTCAAAAACAGGTTTTAACCATTTCTAAGCAATTCTTACACGCTAAAACAGATAAAAACGTTCTTTCCGACCACTTTCCATCAAAAATTTTGACTTTTTTAGATTTTCTACCTGCCTGCCTTCGGCAGGCAACCTACTTCAATAGGAAGCCCCTTTGGGGGTACATGGTCCGGGCCAAGGGCTGAACCTTTATATATCAAGAAATATATATCTATATCTCTTGAAAAAAGAGCTGCCTGCTTGCAATGTAGAAGGGGTATAAAAAAGATTAAAATTAACATTGCAAGGCTGGGGAAAATACTACATTGCTGCTACTATTGTGAAATTTTGTTCTTTTGTTAGGGCTTGGAATAATATGCAAATAATTTAACTGAATTTTTTATAAGCATTTTTACATTTATATTTTCAGTGGTTTTTTATTGGTTAAATTTCCTTGATATATAAAGGGTCAGCCCTTGGCCCGGACCATGTACCCCCAAAGGGGCTTCCTATTGAAGTAGGTTGCCTGCCGAAGGCAGGCAGGTAGAAAATCTACAAAAGTCAAAATTTTTGATGGAAAGTGGTCGGAAAGAACGTTTTTATCTGTTTTAGCGTGTAAGAATTGCTTAGAAATGGTTAAAACCTGTTTTTGAAAAAATTTCGATACGGGGAACCGTATAAGTACCCATAACGTTTTTGCCACTCTTGCTTCAATAATTGCGCAGCTAGGAAATTAATAAATCAGGTTATAAGATATCATTATTACATATCCACCTCTGTAAAATTCATTTGGAGATGAAGCGAGCTGAAGAAGAGCAACGTCAGCAGAAATGGCTTCGCGAGCGCCTTCCGCAGTTTTCGGTCGTAATTTCTTTAGAAGATTCATTTTGAATGGTCTTATCACCATCCCCCATCAAAAGTTCAGGAACATAAGTACTTGAAGAAACCGCCGCAAAGAATCGCTCATAGCACCATGCGTTTTCATTCGATGCCAGTGCCAAGAATGTTCCATAATAATGCTGCGATGAGTCAGAAAATCCACATACCTATGTTTGCCATTTAAGCAGTGCAAAATGAAGTGTAAATTACTCACGAGAACTGGGAAACCATGCCAATTCAACTTGTAGGTAGCATCCACTTGAATCATTTTAGACTGCTGCTGGAGCCTTCGCAATTTCACAGTTATCCAAGTAAGGCAAAAGACGATCTTCTCATTAATCACTGATGAATTGCAATAAAAACTTTAATGGGATTAAACATACATTTTCCAATTGCTTTTCTCGTCTGAAAACCACTTCTCGAAATCTTCCTGGTTTGCGAAACTTTCAACTTGGACGTAAATGGTTGCACGACCACGCTTCTTTTGCTCTACCAACAAATTGCTTTCTTGAACAGTTTCTTGAACAGTTGCCGACATTTTTGGTTGCTAGAAGTGCAAAAATAGAATGAAACATCTTTCTTATAGCGATAGGTAAATTAGGCGGAAAAAAAGAGAAAATTAGGCGGAAAAAGAAGTAAATTAGGCGGAGTAAAAATTGTTTCAGGCAGAAATGATATTAGGCGGAAAAAAAGTGTTTTAAGCGGAAAAAAAGTAAATTAGGCGGAGAAAAAAGTATTGTCCATTTTAATTCTCGTTTAAATTGCACTGATACCCGCCTTTTTAAAATATTCCCAGTGGTGACGAGCATAGTTGGACACCGCCACCGCCGGCGGTGCCGCCGGGCGGCGGCGATCTTTTATAAGCCCGGCGGCGCCGCCAGGCGCCGGCGGCGAAAATTTTCGCGCCGCCGGCGGCGGTGCTGGCGGCGGCGGTGTTTTTTTCGAGCGTCCAACTGTGGTGACGAGCATACCCCTCTAAAAAAGGTCTAAATTTCGTCGAGAACTTAATTGCTAGCCGCTATTTATTAATTTTTGTGAAAAATGTTATATATCAATCGGAGTTAAACTGCAGAATAATTAAGAAGTGCATTTCGCAGGGACTATCAAGAGATCTATCACAAGCTTTAGTTTTGCCCGAGTCAAAGACATGCAGTCAGGTAGAATCTACACTAGACACTGCAAGCAAGATTCTCCTATTATGAACTGGCTAGAGGTAGTTGATTTTGATGAGTTGGAAATAGACTCAGCCCCTTTACAAGTGATGACAAGTTGCTCTTTGTTCAAACTTCACTCCCTGTTCTCTTTGATGAAACTTTCGCGAGCTTATGTGACAAAATGTGGCAAGCTGATTGGACTAATAACCCTTGAAGATGTTGTTTATTATAGTTCTTTTGTAATGCTAATTTATATTATATTTTAGTTGAGATTGGCAGTAGAAAACGTTAAAAATGGAAAATTGCTTGAAACTGAGCAAGAAACCTGTGAAAAGAAGGCTTCTTTAGCGCATAAAGAAGCTGAGGAAAATCTTAACAACGATGTATTAACAGTAGGTTTTGAATTCTAAAGAGAAATAATTTTTTATTTTTAATTGAAATTAGAATAATTTTTCAACTTAGTTACGGTGGTGTCTATAAGCATAAATGTGCCACAAAAAAAATATTTCTGCCACTAAAATCACCCTTTCTCTGGCACATTTCATCTTTTTCACAAACGTAATCAGTATAAGCCGATAAAAATAAGGTTTTTACATGTATAGTAATCTACAAATTTACTGTATAACATATTTATTGGAAAAAGCTTCAATCTGTTTACCATTTGACTAGGCAAATACAAAAAAAACATTTTCGTTATCATTTTTGAGACAGTATGACGAAAAAAGTCAAAAGACGTCTAACTTGTCATACAAAGACATTATTTTCGACAAAATTTTTGCATAACAACCTTTCTACTTTACTTCTGCTAAGATTTGCATAAAACTTATGCAATATTTAAGTTTAATCGAAATATTGCAAAAAGATCAAAACTGATCATTTTAAAATTAAAAATTTCTGAAAATTTAGCCAAAACTCGAGGTGATCAAAGGCAAAACAGGTGCAAAGAAACTTAGCATGGATTTGTCTAAAATAAGTAGAGTGGAATACTTGTTGTAAATATTTGTTTGAAAAAGTTTATATATTTCTTGCAAATAAAAAAGTCGATAGTCTATTGCTATTATCAAAAAACTTCTTTCTAATAGCAAAATAAATTCATTTTTTTCTAGTATTGAAGTTTTTTTTAATTTTAGATTTTCAACAAATATCTACTTTCAGTGAAATAATAACTTCACTTAGTTACTTTAAAAGTATAGATAAGAAAAAATTCAGGGAGTTAACACTCGGATGACCTCTTTGGTAGAATCAACTCAGAATTTCCTGCTGATCATTTTTAATAAATACACCATGGGTGGTTTAATGTTTGGAATTCGGGTAAAAACGCCATTTTAAAATTTACACAGTTTCGAAATTTTTGTTGCGTGCAAGTCCATTTTCACAAATTTTTTCAAGATTGATTACCACTAAAGTATGGCTTAAAGAAAGAGCAGGAAAAGGGCTTTATAAATTATAATGACATATCGTTTAGGCATTTACGCTTTTAGAATTTCTGATTTTTTGAATAAAAAAACAACCATGTCATTTTTTTTAATGTACAGGGTGGCGCAAAAAAATTCGAACACCTTAAAAAAATTGAAGTACGTAACCCTTTGCCCGGTCGGTTTCCGATTTTTGTGTGGCAAGCCCTCGGAAACCTTCACAAATGGCCGGCTGTGATGAAGATCGCAAGCAGACAGCTCCTAGGTAGCTTAACCACTGTCATCGATTTTCCTGGGGAAATTGATGGGTCAAAGAGCTACTTACGCAAATTTTTCTAAGTGCCCGCGTTTGTAATTGAAACTTAAATAGACAAAAATACGCGTGGTAAGGCCGTTCGTTCAGTATATGTTATATACCCTTTGACAGAACAAGAAAAACTGCATCAGAAAATGCTTCAAACTAAAATAAAAATAGGCTTTTGGAGTTTTTAGCAAGACTCTCAAAAAAAGTTTCACAATTATTTTGAAGTGAACCTTTTATTTCGCTAAAGAAACCTGCATTTTTAACAGCGAATTCGTGCTCAGCGTGGTCGATTTGCTGCCCTTTAATTGCACTGAAAGTGAAGGAATAGAATCAAAACTCAATGTGCAACAATATTTCGTTGGAAGATCATAAAATTCAAAATTATCATTTGACCGAAATTCCCTTGACGGTCAAATGTTAATAAATGACCGGTCAAATGACCATTCAGCAACCCTAGTTTAAACAAATGGACGTCTTTCATTATGTAAACCAGATCGGAGGGATAGGCTCAGACGCTGGTGTGGCCCTTCTGAAGGTATGGCTAAACCAACCAGGTATAAGGGCTCTACCTATTCCCATTTAATTCAATTTACCAAATTTTTATTAGACAACATCAACGAGTGGGAATCTCCTTCAGCGCTTCCTTCAAAAAGCAATGCACCAATCAAACGAAAAGGAACCAGCCTTTGGAAAGAAATTCATTCATCCATAAACGAAGAGATAATTCGGTCAGATGTGGTTTTGAGACATTTCCATGAATCCCTGCGACAAAAGCAGCAGTGGTGGGCAGGAAAAAGCAGACCAGGGTCTAAGGTCATCGACTCCGCCCCAGCCGACAGCTTTGATAAGCAATCAGACAATTTTCTTTCCGCAGCAGGGTCAAGAGCAATCTGCAAACAAGTCCTTCCACATGTCGTCCAGCGAAGCTACCCAAGACACAAGCAGCATGGATGGAACTGACTTCTTATGCGTCTATGAGGATGGAGTGTACAAGAAGAAGCGGCGAACCATCTGAAGACAATTTTCACTGTTACACAATTGTCGAAACCGTGGTACACTTTGTTATCTTGATCCGAAAATAAAAAAATGTGAAAAGGTGCCTCAGCGGACCTTTCGCATTTCAAATTTGATCATACCGCAGTATGATCAAATTTTTCCCCTTTCCTCGCTTAAACTGCCATGGTCTCCAGCAACAAAGATGAAAAGCAAACATAGAAAGAGTAAAGCTCAAAGCAGTGTGAGTGTGAATGTGTTCAAAGTTGCAACTTGCAACCGAAGATTCGACGACCACCTTCAACAGAAAAGCCCTGAAATTTAAACCAGAATATAAGCCGTAGAAAAATTATTTATTTTAGACAACCTATGCACTGTAAATTTTCCACCCAAATTTCCACTCTTCCTTCAATATCGTGTTTCTAGCAAAAAGCTAGCACATAAAACGTTGAGTTCGAAGTAGAGTGGAGTGCTCTTGTGATACAAACAAAAGGCTGAAGTGCCTTACACGCCGTCCTCCCAAAAGTGTGTTTTGACGATTTTTCGAGCTTTTCAGTTTGTAATTAGGCGAAAAAACATGTTATTAGGTGGCGGAAAAACGTTTTTCGAAAAAAATATTTTCGACCAAAAATCGACTTTTTGACCAAAAAATCATTTTCAGTGTTGTTTCCGACCTCTTTTCAAAAGAGTCCCCAGCGCCGGCGCCTCCCGTCTGAAAGAAATTGCGCCAGCGCCGGGATGAAAATTTGGGTTTTGCTGTATATATTTAAAAAAAAATGTATTTTTATTGACAAGTATAATGTTTCATAATTTTTACAGAAAATTCGAAGGTACATTTAGATGATTATAAATTTTTGATTAAAATTAAGCAAACATTTCAATTTTATGAGATTCGGCCGGAATTGGATTTTTGACCACTAGTATTAAATGTAAGCTGTGAGAATAATCTTTCAACTGATTCTGAAGTGGCTGGCATTGGTAAAACCACAAAAGCTAGCTTTGAAAGCTTTGCAAACTCCTGAATTATTAATTAATCCAAAATAATTCAATTTTTTGCTTCTTACCTGGCTTTTTTCGGCACAAAAATCAAACCCAGACTCCCCACTTTTTTTTTCAATACAACATCAATACATAAATAAGAGTTTATTTCTGCAGATAGAGTAGAAAATGTTTCGGAAGTCGATTGGGGATTTTCAATTTCTACTGTCCCAAATGGAGGACTGACTACTAGTAGAGGGAAAGTCAAGTGTTTCTTCAATTCCAAAAATGGATTGATACATAGAGACAATTGCTCGCTTTCCATGTGCTTTGTCTTTTGCATCTATAGTTGTTTTGTAAAACCACTTGTATAAATCAATTTTTTTTGATTTGATGCCTTGGTTAAATTTAATAATATAGTAAGATAGAAGATCGAGCAAATGTATACAGTCAACTCTCGATAATCCGTCATCTCGCTAATCCGTCACTCTCGATTATCCGTCACCTTCGCGACGATTTGGTTGGTTTTGCCCTAAATAAGGCAAAACGTCACTCGCTAATCCGTCATCTCGATAATCCGTCACCCTTGATAATCCGTCACTTGAATGGTGAACATTATCAATAAATCAACTCTTGTTAATCCGTCACTTTATGTTTTCATGCATCTTTTTTGTTTTAACTTGCCGATGAGTAATCCTAAACGTCCGAACAACTAGCGAACACTGGAAGAGAAGAAAGCAATACTTGATGCGGCGGCCAAAAACTCCAATCGTTCTGCGCTAGCCAAGCAATTCGGTGTGCCTAGAACAACTATTAACGACATTTTGAGCCAGAAACAGAGTATCCTCAGTGCAATCGACGGTGGAAGTGAAGCCAAGCGTGCGCGACTGACATCCGACAATCATCAACAGATGGAAGAAGCACTTATCCGGTGGCACAAACAGATCAGGAGTCAAAATTTTCCAGTGAGCGGTGAATTGCTAAAGGTTAGAACTTTTTGCCTTGCGTGCTTTTTGTGTTTGTTCAAGTAAATGTGATGCTCATGCAACCTTTCGTAGGAAAAAGCGCTGGCGATAGCGAATAAGCTGGAAATCGTCGACTTCAAAGCTAGCGAGGGATGTTTGACCACTTTCAAGGGCCGTCATGGAATCAAATTCAAGACAGAGCAAGGTGAAGCTGGGTCCGTCGATGTCGGTTCTGCTCGTGAGTGGAAAGAAAAAGGTCTTTTCGAGGCACTGGCGCACTTCTCAGCAGAGGATATTTTCAATGCGGACGAAACAGGATTGTTTTGGCAGCTATTACCAAACAAGACAATAGCTTTTAAGGATTAGTTTTTTCATGCCCTTTTGCTTAGTTTTGCGCTCATATTTATTTAGGCGACAGATCCGCTGGCGGGAAGAAGAGCAAGCAACGCATTACCGTGCTCGTCTGTGCTAATATGTCGGGATCGCAAAAGTTGACGCTGCTGGTGACTGTAAGATTGGCAAGGCCAAGATGTTTCAAGAATGTAAATGTGCCGGTAGAGTACGAAGCCAACAAGAAGCTTGGATGACGGGTATTTTAACATATTCAAATGTTATTGTTTTAAGATAAAATTATCAGGGTCAATTTTCGAGACCTTTCTGGAAAAATGGGATAAGAAGCTCAAGAAGGACGATCGAAAAGGCGCGTCAAAAGAAGCAGTCGCAAATCACTAACTTCTTCTCGTATGACCGTTAAAGCGCAGTTTTCTTATGAGGAATTGTTATGGGTGTTCAAATAAACAGTACTTTTGGTTGAATGAACGGATTTTAATCGCTTAATGTTGTAGAGTGGAGTTCTTATCGAACTGTTCATGTAAATCTGTATTTTCGGTAATAGTTATGTGCTTCCTGAGTTGTCACTCGATAATCCGTCACTCTCCTAATTTTTTATATGCATCAAACTCTCGTAATCCGTCATCTCGCTAATCCGTCACTCTTGATAATCCGTCACCCCACGGCCGGTCCCAAGGGGTGACGGATTATCGAGAGTGGACTGTAATATAAAAAAATTGAAAGAAAATGCAGCATGAAAATACAAACACTTCAACTTAAATTAAGAAAAATTGGGTTTTTAATATTGGACAGTAAAATTTCGGAAACAGCGCCGGAGCCATAGTTGCTTAAAAACAGCGCCGGGGCCAGCGCCGGGTCAAAAAATTTTAGCGCCGGCGCCGAGCAAAATTTTTCATTGGCCCCAGCGCCGGCGCCGAGCGCCGGGTCGGCGCTGTTTTTTGCCGGGGCAGCGCCGGCGCCGGAACAACACTGATCATTTTCTTTGTAAATGTTGTGGTTATTTTATCTTGCTCTTGCATTTTGAAATTTTGTAGGAAATAGTCCAGACATTTGATTTTTTAGTATTTTTGTATTGAATTATGATGAAAAACCAAATGCCTGCACTACTTTATCATGTGCCTGCACTATTTTGTACACCCTTCCCCAATCCCTTGCAATGAGGAGCAAGTTGGGTCTTTGGCCGCGAAGGGGCCAAACATAGAAAGTAGTGCAGGCATTTGTTTTTTTCATCATAATTCAATTCAAAATGAAGATTTGGAGGAAATTGAAGATGATTTATATTTGTTGTAAAATTGGTGGTGGTTCTTAATAAAAGTCTTTCAATGTGTGATTAATTATTAGAAAGGTTGAAAGTCGATTTTTAGTCAAAAAATTTTGGTCAAACATTTTTTTGCGGAAAATGTCTTTCCGCCACCTAATAACATATTTTTTCGCCTAATTACAACATGAAAAGCTCGAAGAAATAGTCAATCTTCGCCAGCACAACCTATTCTCTGATGGTCACTTTAATTTGAAAAATGACTAAAAATCTAAGTGGTCACTGTGATTGATGCTACTAAAGTGCCTGCATCCAGGACACCGTAAACGGTTTTGGCATTTATTTTTAGATCAAATTAAATTTTTTTGTGCTTGTTAGAGGAAGACAGGGACAAAGAATTCCAGGTGATCTACCTCCACACATGTCCACGTCTCTGCCATTGTCTTTCCTAGCCGTTGTCTAGCCATCAATGTGGGATTGGATGCACATTCTCGATCGATCCCTATCCCTCCCTTGTGAGATTCAGGACTATACGATCGTTTAAAAATTTTAAAAAGTTTATGGCATTTTAACAACATCTTATTGTTATCTTGTAGCGCACTTTAAGAGCTACAAGACCTATTTTACAGAATTATTTTTGAAAATATGGGTGTTGAGATATGGCCTTTTGTAAAAAAACAATTTCTTGAAAAATGACTAAAATCTAAGTTTTTTCAATTTCTTCACGACATATGGTTCAACCCAATAATTTTAAAAGTTTTCTGGGAATAGGTATCGATGAGTTAAGAATGGTTAATTTGGCCCAGCTTGTATAAAGTTTGTCGAATCGGGTTTTAAACTAGACTTATACAATTTTTCAAATAATGACCCAGACTATGGCTGTGTAATAACTGCAATAACTGTAAGTATAATAGCTGTAGCGTTGTATGATACTGTAGATTTAACAAAAAGGCGACTACAGCAATTTTTTTCGGAAGACGATCAAACATTGAAACACAAATGCAGCCTAATATTTTTTTCTAAATAAATAAATAAATAACAACAACAAAATCATGCAAATGCTGCAAAGTAACAACTAGCAGTGTACTGATTCGCAGCAGAAATTCGCATTTTTAACAAATTTGTCCATTTTTTTATTTCGCTGAAAAAATGTGTAGGTAAAATGGCGTTGGGTGGCGGATAATTAGAGAGTAGCGTATAATTAGAGCGGATACGGTAGCTAACACAGCTAATATAGCCGTTTTTTCGTTCTAATCCAATTTAAGGGAGGGGGGCTTTATTTTTCACTCAACCTCTAGAGGGTGGATCTATTGGAGAGGGGGCGGGGCTCTATTAACGGATGACAAATAAGTTCCCGGACACTTTACAAACTCTTTTTTGTTATCTTTTTTAAATCAATTTTCTAACGCATAATATACCATTTTGTAGCCCCGAATATCCTCTACAAAATGAGCTATCATACTCCACTCTATAAAAAAAATTGTTTGTGGCCCGGAGCAGACCACACATTTTTTGAATTGCCCTGCGAAATCTCTCAGGTACATAAAATATTTATGAGGCTTTCTGACAAACAATTTTTTTTTATAGAGTGTAGTATGATAACTCATTTTGTAGAGGGTATTCAGGGCTACAAAATGGTATATTATGCGTTAGAAAATTGATTTAAAAAAGATAACAAAAAAGAGTTTGTAAAGTGTCCGGGAACTTATTTGTCACCCGTTAGAACATTTACGGTACAGTCAAACCCCGATATAGTGCGACCCCTGGGGACCAAACAAAATTCGCACTATAACGAGACTCGCACTATATCGGGACTCGCACTATCGAGACTTTAAAGACTTTTGACCAAATGGGTCGAGCTCAAGGTCGCACTATATCGGGGTTCGCACTATATCAGAGTCGCACTATATCGGGGTTTGACTGTAACACAAAAAATGACCAAAACCACACGGGGACCAAGGCAAACGAAATTTTTTTTTGAAAATTGTCCTTCCCACACTTTGTTTGCCGTTTCTATCGTTTTCGGGGCTATAAAATTCTTAGACCTCGAAAAAATGAATTTTGGGCTGTCCCAAATAGTGTACTCCTGCCTCTTTTACTTAGAAGCACTTTCAGGTGCAGTTTTTCTTGTTCTGTCAAATGGTATATAACATATACTGAACGAACGGCCTTACCACGCTATTTTTGTCTATTTAAGTTTCAACTACATTTAAAAAAAATGACATGGTTGTTTTTTTATTCAAAAATCAGAAATTCTAAAAGCGTAAATGCCTAAACGATATGTCATTATAATTTATAAAGCCCTTTTTCTGCTCTTTCTTTAAGCCATACTTTAGTGGTAATCAATCCTGAAAAAATTTGTGAAAATGGACTTGCACGTAACAAAAATTTCGAAACTGTGTAAATTTTAAAATGGCGTTTTTACCCGAATCCCAAACATTAAACCACCCATGGTGTATTTATTAAAAATGTTCAGCAGGAAATTCTGAGTTGATACTACCAAAGAGGTCATCCTAAACACAGTGATTTTTTTTTTAAAGTTAATTGTGAAAAAATGAGTTTAATAAAAATTAAATTTTGGTATTAAAAATTGTATCTTTTGATAAATAAATAAAAAACTTTTTGTTTGTTTTAAAAGGCAATAGTTATAGAGATTTTTGCTTTTATCACTGTGTATTTTGTTTACTATTTGCATTGGGGCCTGTATCAAAACATTTTTTCCATTGCTATCAGCAAATTGTAGAATTGTGGGCAACGAGGAAAATAGGAAAAGGTCAATCAATGAACCATTTTTATATTTTGCCTTTGTTTCTTGCTTGTAACTTGATTTCTTGTATTTTTTATTTTCTCTTACATATAGGTTAAATTACGGCTATTTCTACAAATTCTACACGCGCAGCCTAGAGGGGGGTTAGCTTCCCAATTTTTTACTAATACAACAGAATGGCGCAGTCGCAAGTTCGATCCCACAAGGGTATCGATCATTTGGAAGAAATCTTGAATACGCCCACGCAAGAAGGAGATCATTCACAGCTTCGTCTTATTCTTCTTCCACCAATGGCTCATTTTCAGTTTTGAAGTCGGAAATGAAAATTTTTGATATTTTTTTAGCTAAATGTTAGCAAAATTTGAGGGGTGGCGGGTTATCGAGAGACATTTTCTCAGTGCGGAGACACTAGGAGTGGCGGGTTATCGAGAGTGGCGGGTTAGCGAGAGTGGACCGTATTTATCTTTATAAACCAATTTTTCATGCCCTTTCTGTCTGCATATTCATATTTTCATTATTTACTCAAAATGGGCGGTTATAAAGGCATTTAATTATCGGTGTAAAATTCACATTTTTTCAAAAAGCCAATCCTAGCTGTTTTCCAGTCTAGCTACTTAATACTTTTGGTGCAGGGAGGTAGCACAAAGAAAGATCTATATAATGCAACAAACAGTTTTGATTTATATATATTTTTTAACAATGAGATAAACACACCTTTAGAAAGAAGGAGTGATTACTAATTTTAGTTGTAAATCATAACTGATAAGGTTTAAAAAAATAAATACGCTGCTATAATACAGCAATGAATAAGCTTTCAAATGAAGTGTAACTTGCCTTACAACAAGAAATTAAAATTTGTAAAAACCCTTATTAAAAAAAATTAAAAAGTTTAATTTTAATTTTTAAGTTTGAGGGCTAAGTAGCATAGTGACCGCACCGTCCTCCGGGCCCGTCCCGTCCCCGTCTCCGTCCGGACGGCGCCGAAAAGTGAGACGGTCGGACGGCCGCCGTCCAAAAATAAAAAATTAGACGGCCGGCCGCAGGCCGGCGAATTTTTTTTTTTAAAGGACGGCCGGCGGACGGCCGGTGATTTTTTTTCGAAAAGACGGCCGGTCGGACGGCCGGTCGTGAAAAGTCAGGACGGGACGGTGGACGGCCGGTGAAAAATAAAGACGGCCGGCAGATCGGACGGTGGGGAAAAAATTGACTGCAAGGTGATAAGTAGTATATCGCAATAACAATTTTGAAAACTTCCAAAACTTTTAAACGTCAATAATAAATGTGTAACCACTGATAACTAATCCAGAATACATGCACACTGCAATAAGAACAGCCGGTCGAAGACGGGCGAAATTGACTTTGGACGGCCGGTGGACGGCCGGCAAAAAAAAATTTACTTTGGACGGCCGGTAGACGGCCGGGGCTAAATTTCAGAGGACGGCGAAATATTGGACGGCCGGCCGAAGGCCGGTGAAAATTTTTTTTTTGAAGGACGGCCGGTTGGACGGCCGGCCGAACGCAAAAATCTAAGGACGGCCGGTCGGACGGCCGGCGAAAAACGTCAAGACGGCGGACGGGACGCCGTCCAATTTTCGCTTATCGCGGTCACTATGCTAAGTAGCACTAGGTAGTTGTACCTAAGTATGCAGGTTCTGATAGCCGTGTATCTAAATCATTACATCCGGATTTATCCCTGGTGATACTTAATTTCTGCTAACAAGGTGGTAGTAATCAGGTAGTAGTAGCTATGTATCCAGTAGGTTCTACTGGATACATGGTACCCAATTATAAGTACCTGTCTGTAAAGCGTATAGGTGGTCGTCCTTAAAGGGGCATGCCCACGCCAATAAGTCTCATTTCAAATGTTTGAATTCCCGGGCACTAGTTTTTCAGATAAAGACAAAACAAATTTGAATCTAATTTTCATTTCAAACATTTTTATGATGTTTCTGTTGTCGTCTCGCAGTTTGTGGTCTGATTTTGATAAGATTCTGATTCTGATAAGGTTGTAGAGAAAAGAAGCCAACATCCAACACTGCCTTGTCACCTGGACTCAGAAACGCTGAATGACGGCTTTGATTTGGATAATTGGTTTGATCTAGAAGAAGACGAAGAATTAGACTACAATTATGAAGAAAATTCACATGAAGAACTCACTATTTGCGGTTGTTGTACAAGATGATAAATTTATTGCAAGGAAGCCAAGAAAAATCAGACCACAAACTGCGAGACGACAACAGAAACATCATAAAAATGTTTCAACTTAATAATCTCTTTACAGTATTTGGCATGTGTGAGTGAGTGGGTCGCCACTTTTGTGTTTAAGCCCAATTTTCTGCCAGTTTTTGCAAGCTTATGTCAGATGTCTTTCCGGGAACCCTAAAATTTCAGATTTTAGCTCTCTTTTAAATACAAATAAGTATAATTGAGATATCTTTAAAAAAAAGCTTTTAAGTCCCTCCAAATTGGTGATGGTTGATTTTAGCCCGGAAGTTTTGCATATGTCTTGGGATTGATTAACAACAACAACACTAATAGGTAAAAACGCGATGTAGGTGCCAATAGGCACCTATTGCCCCTTGTATTTAGTATTGTTGAACCATGTATAGGCAATATTATGGGTAGGAAACTACGGTTTTCAATTATTTTTTTGAAAATCCAAAATCAGCCAAAAAGACATAATGCTATTTTCGTGCGTTATTTTTTTTAATCGATGCTAAATTTGCAGGCGCACAACAATGAATAAGTTTTATTTTAGGTTATACCTCAGGTATCTAATGTCCCAAAACAATTTGGCCGGGATATGGAATCAACTGCCAAAAAGCTCATCATCATCCACCATAACCCCAATCTGGAATGAAGAATCCGTAGATGTGCTCTTCAACCTAATTATTCTAAAGTCCACTGACTCTCAAGATGTCAGTTTGCAAAGTGATTTTGCCTTGAAAGTAGACAGAAAAACAGTTCTTAAAGATTGCTATGGAAGACTGCTGTCTCAAGTCAACTATAGACTGGACCAACTAGAATTTGTGAGTGTGATGTTGTTCAATGAACGCTTTCAGAAGTATGTCAGCTACAACAATGAGTATGCTCCAGTGGAAGATGGTGCTCAATACCAACTAAAGTTTGCACACAAGCAAAATGTTATTGTAAGCAAGAATATTTTGTAAATACACAAATTAAAATATTTTAAAAGTTTATTTTAATCTTTTTGTCCTGAATTTCCGTGACAGATATTAGGTTGTTCATAAAGTTCGCGACCACCCTTGAACACATTTATTTTTTATTTTTTCCAATTTGATTCAATTTTTATTTGCGGTAACAATTTAAGGATAACAATGCGATATCAAATCAGTCAATTTGTTTTCTATCGATGAATTAAATACGCGAAATTGCGAACAAGAAGCCAGATGCCTTTAAGTTTAAAAAATTCAAGACGAAAAAGCGAATTAGTGGAACTTGGCTGGGAAGTGTTGCGACACCCGCCAAATTTACAGGATCTTACTCTTATGGAGTGTTAATTGTTTCGTTTTTTGCAGAATGCGATTTGAGGAAAAGAGTTTGTGAAATTCAGTTATTTGTTGATGTTATATCGGATTGATTGTCCAGAGTTAAATGGTGGTGGCCGGAATTGAACCAGCTCTTTTGGATTACCGGGCCAAGGTGCTGCCATTAAACGACACCTCCACCCTCTGGACATACCCTCCTCCACCCTCCTGGCGAGGGACTAAGACAAAGGAGACACAACAGTTGAGTAATTTTTTAACTTAAAGGCATTTGGTTATTTTGGTTGCGTCTTTACGGATTTGACTCGTCAAAGGAGGGCGGTTATAGAAAACGAAGGGGAGTATGATTGATTAATTATAGCATCGTTATCATTTAGTGGTTATTGCAAATAATAGGTTAAAACAAATTAGAAAAAATTAAAAGGAACCAGAAAAAAACATATATTTTAATATTTTAATTGATATGTTTTTAATTAGACACACGGTCAAATGTGTCTAATCTCAAATTCGATAAGTTTTTAAAAAATGATTACCGTATCTAGTCTAATTATAAGCCATGGTGTTTAATTTTTCAACCTTCTAAAAATTTTGACAAAACAGGCGAAAAAGTTGATTTTGACAGTCAAAATTATTAAAAAGGTGGCGGATAATTAGAACGAATGAAACATGATAGCATAAATGAAATCCAAAAAAATTTTTCATTTCATTATTAAAATATTTTCGGGCGGCTTGTATCAAGTTTTTACGCTAAGCTATTACGTCTCTAATTGCTGAATGAAAAATAATAAACTTCTCTTAAAGGGAGGGGGGAACTTTTACGGCTACCTTTTGACGTCGACTTTTTTCACCTTTTTTCGTATATTTTGTTTTCTAATCTCAGATTTTTTACACCGTTTTGTAGCTGAGATTTTTTTTCATCGATTGAGTGGTCAAACGCCTTAGTCAAAATATGAGCCTCAGACTTGGTTTTTTAGTGTGAAGTTGGTGTGATTTCCTCAAAAATTATTTCTAATTAGGGTGTTTGACCACTAAATCAATAGAGAAAAATCTCAGCTACAAAAAGGTGTGAAAAAATCTGACATAAGAAAAAAATATATGAAAACAGGTAAAAAAGTCGATGTCAAAAAGGTAGCCGTAAAAGTTCCAAACCCCCTTTAACACGGAAATTCCGGTTCTTAAAAATGGCATTGTAAACGCGATGAATTAGTTGTGCTCCCATAATAATAAAATATCCTTGTGATTATAAAAATTAATTTGACTGTTTTTTGAAATTTGATTGCTGAGATCTTGGTGATAGCATGAACGATAGTGGTGAAATTTCTTCTCTTTTGTATGAAGTCGATGCTCTATATAACGGCTCTCAAGGGACCAGCCAAAACTGAGTCGTTACAGAAAGCTTCGTTATAAAGAAAGTCACTTTGACGCAAATAACGTCGTTGATGACCAAACAGTTTTTTCCGGGTCGTTGTAGAAAGCGTCGGCTGTATTTTCGAAATCCTAACTGGTTAATTTGTGGGTAAACTACCGCATGTTTTGTACTTTGAGGGTCATTTGTCTTACCTTTATAGACGATCAAAGAATAAAGTTCGATGAAAAGTGCCTAGTACATCTTGTTAGGCTAAAAATTGCCATTTTTACAATGTCCCAGATTATAGTTGCCTTTATAGGATGTGCTGGCCAACATGACTAAGCAGTTTATGGCCACTCAACAGTCGCCGGCAGAGTCTCCAACAACTAATACTGCTGAAAAGTGTCAATTGTTTCCCAACTGTGAAAACAAAAACTGCGTTTATCAGCACCCATCTAAACCATGTCGTTATTTGCCTGCCTGCCCGTACGTTACTTTTAAATTAACAGAAAGTGATTTAAAAAAGAAGAAAAAAATTTAGCCATGGCCAACGCTGCTTCTATCTGCACCCTGAATGCATCATACCCAACTGTAAAAGTGACACTTGTATTTTTCTTCACTACAAGCAGAAAAAAGAAAAGCCTGGGTAGAAATTTTTATGCTACAGTCAACCCTCGATTTAACGATACCCTATTTTCAGAAAAAAAGGTATCGTTAAATCGAGGGTCGCCGGTCATTTTCGCAAAATTATTAAGTATCTGAAAAACAATCGGCAAAATCGGAATCCTTGCAATTTTTTGCACGAGACTGGCGAATGAAAACTAACAAAGAACTTTGAAAATCGGGTTAAAAAAGTGTTGGGCCCTAGGCGGGAACGAACTTTTTTAGGGTATCGTTAAATCGAGGGTTGACTGTACTTGGATATACCCATCCCTAATCAACTTTTATTTTCAAAACGTTTCTAAACACCACACAAAGGTGTTTTAAAGTGACCCCAAGACTCAAATTTTGATTTATCAGAACTCAAAAATAATGCGTCTTTAATAATGCGCTTCTCAGGCGATTTTGGGTCATTAGTGTTTAGGAATGCTTTCAAAAAAATTGATTTGGGGTGGGTATATGAAAGTAGCCCCGAATTTTGGTCCTAGAACTCGGTATTTTTATGCTTCTGTCTTTCTTATTGTTTTTATATTTTGGAAGTTAAAGCAAAGGTTAGCCAGCGTCTAAAAAGTTGTTTCGTATTGTTTTTGACGTTGAAATGTTTTTAAAAGATTTCCTGTGCATTTTTGAGTTGTGCGGGATTTTTCCAATGATTTTGATCATTTTAAAAACCATGGTCACGCGTTCTGAATTGTCCTCCGCTAATTCCTTTAAAGGCGAAACTTTTCAATCAAAATTATAAATTTATTTCAGACCTAGCAATTCGGCTGCCAAAAAAGTGGTAAAACAACCTCCTCCGCCGCCAAAAGAACCCCCAAGAGATCTTAATGGCCCAAAACTACATATTTTCTCTGCCAAAAGCTTTGAACAACGTGAGTTTTTTCAAACTTCAATACTTTGTAAAAATAATGTTTTGTAGAGAAAGTCTACTTTGAACTGCCTGACCCGTTTAATGATGTTCCCCAAAATAAGATACCCAAATTTATTGATTGGAAGAATCTATGGTCACGTTCATTTACTCGACCAGCGCATGTGCCTCACTACATGAGTCAGTGGACCATGTCTACTAGATTGTTATCCGCTGAAGAGTTTGAGGAGCACAACAGACTACAGAGAGTCATACTTAACGATATGGGAACTAATGCTCGAGGATTTGCTAAAAGCAAGTATGTTTTTTTAATTTTTAAAAGCTGCGTTTTTGATGTTTTTAAACTAGGTTTATTTATGCCGGTTACTTTTAGTTTGCACCGAAACACTAAAAATGAGAATTTATGACAGCCTGTCGCCGATAAGCAGACCTCTTTAAATAATAGAAAACATTTGAGATATGATTCTATTTTTTTCTCACTAAAAAAATTCCTGAAAAATAATTTTTCTCGCAGCAGAATAATTTTTTCTGACCGCAAAGTATTTTACGGTAAATTCGCAAAGTATTTATTAATATCGAGAATTAAAAAAATTCTTTAAGAAATGCGGCAACTAAAAGAATGCTAGAAATCTGTGTCAAATACGAACCTCCAAAGTCAGGCAAAAACAAAGGTGCACCAAAGAATGCTTTTGTAAATTTGGTAATTACTCGCCAGCCCGTTGGATCAGACCCTACTGGAGGCATGAAGACTGTCAGGGAAATGAAAAGCTATCAACAAGCTAATAATGTCAAGTGTGCCAGCTACAACTGCTTCACATCTTCTAAACCACTGCTATTCTTTTTTGTGGAGAGTGAGGTCAGAGAACTCGAAAAAAGAAAGAAAAGAAGAAAACATTTAATTAAAACAAGCAAAAAAATGATTAAAATTTAGATTCTGCTTGAGAAAACTAATGGCTTTGTGACTGGCGCTAACAAACAAGTGACTATCAATGTGACCGTCAATTACGAAGGAGATTAACTTTTATTATAACAACTTACTTTTGATAAGAAACAAAAAACATTTTTTAATATGCAATGAAATACATTTAATCACATAACTATATTTTTGTCATCCGCAAGGCTATCTGCTCAATTTACCGTATTTCCTCTAATAAGCCGATATTCGCCTTATTTTTGAAATCCCCCCAAATCAGATAAATTTTAGGTCGATGTTGAGATTTTTAAGTGCTTGACCGAAATCTAAAAAGTGGAATTGTTAGACATCGTGAGAGTTAAGAAAACGCAAAAAACAGGTTTGCAAAAAAATTGCTCTGAACTGAAATACAGGTCTTCGAAATGAGGGCTTATAAGGGCATGTCGGCTTATTAGAGGAAGACCGGTAAGTTCACTTTTTACTAAAGACTATACTCTACAAGATGTAGTTGTCAGAATTTTTAAATCAAATCATACAGTTTGATCGGTTCCCTTGTAAGTTGTGTTTGATTTTGTCTGTTTCTTATGAGTGTCGATCTACGATTAAAAATGTATTGAACAAGGTTTAGGCGCCAAGTTAATCAGATTTTAGAGAAAGTAAACCAGGTAAGCCAGGACTCCTTTAAAAGGTCATGTTCGTCGCCAGCAATGAGAATTTCAGACGTTTGAATGCGCATGGGACATCATTTTTATTGCGAAAATGACAGTATCGTTTTCGGGGCCTATAAAATGCATTTTGGGCTGCCCCAAATAGTGTACTCCTGCCTATTGTACAGGGTGGGCCATCCTTCCTGCCCCTTTTGTTTCGGCCGTAACTTTTTTATTTTTGGTTTGTTGGTTGAGATTTTTGTTGCATTAGAAAGAGGAAGCTTTAGGCTTTTGTTTGGTACCAAATTTATTTCAAGTTCATTGAAAAAAATGTTGCGCTTTGGTTTGGTTGACATTTGGTTTATTTCAGGCTCCAAATGGTGGAATTTTCGATCTCTCAAAAAGTGTGGACTGTCATTTGGTTTGGAAAGCCTGGCTCGCCGAAGAAGGTTCAAGTCGAATACCGCAAGAAGTTCGGGCGATCACTTCTTGCTCAGTCAATTCAGTTCGGATCCACCTGAAACAAAACATGCAACAAAAGAAAGAAAAAAGTGAAACAAACCTTGGCATTGTCTTTTTCTTTTTGATCACACTGCCAGTCTCGAAGATCTTCTGCCACCATCGCTTGATTGATCTCTTATCTGGCGCTGTTGCATTCCTCTCGAACTTCTTGCGGTATTCGACTTGAACCTTCTTCGGCGAGCCATGCTTTCCAAACCAAATGACAGTCCACACTTTTTTAGAGATCGAAAATTCCACCATTTGGAGCCTGAAATAAACCAAATGTTTAACAGTCAAAGCACAAAATTTTTTTCAATGAACTTGAAATAAAT
This sequence comes from Ditylenchus weischeri, assembly GCA_029231635.1. Lineage (NCBI taxonomy): Eukaryota > Metazoa > Nematoda > Chromadorea > Rhabditida > Anguinidae > Ditylenchus > Ditylenchus weischeri. Next base: position 79,619 of record JAMRYI010000149.1, read on the forward strand.
TTGGTACCAAACAAAAGCCTAAAGCTTCCTCTTTCTAATACAACAAAGATCTCAACAAACCAAAAATAAAAAAGTTACGGCCGAAACAAAAGGGGCAGGAAGGATGGCCCACCCTGTACTTTGAAGCACTTTAGTAGTGTAGTGGTAAAGCAGCTGCGGCTGTATTGTTTTGTGTCTGTATTGTTAGTGGGTTCGATTCTCAAATCCGGCTTTACCTTTTGGTGATTTGGTCATCAGTTTACCAAAAAATAATTTTGAATATTTTCGCAATAAAAATGGTGTCAACGTGTGAAATTCTCACTGTTCCTTGGAATTCATTGGAGATGGATCTATTCACGTGGAAATCAGTCGCAGATCTATTTGGAGAGTAGGGAAGATGCTCAAGCAACTCCCAGCCATAACCTTCAATTGCCCTAATCACCTTGGTTGCGATGTGGGGCCTGGCATTGTCTTGGTGGAAGATGATTCTGTTCTTCTTCCCCGGGGGGAGCTATTGGAGGAAATACGGTAATTTTGTGTCTAATTTCATTGACCTCTCTGTACCCTTTTAATTCGAGATAAATAAACGGTTAATAGCTCATTTTGTAGGTCAGGAAAAGGTGTTTCTAATGTTATATTGAATTATCAAGAAATGTCTAAAATTTATCCAATAAAAAGTGGTTTTAAAAAAGGCCGGATAATTATGCATCAGCCCAATACAAACAATTAAGAATTCAAAAAAAATAATATTGAATATTTTCGGAGTAAAAATAGTTTCGCGCGGGCAAATTTAAACGTGTGAAATTTTCATTGCCAGCGACGGGCATGGTCTTTTGTAGAAAAAAACCAGCTATTAGATGAATTTGACATATCTTTAAGTAAAATACTTTAATTATACCCCATGAAAAATAATTTTTAACTCCTCGTTTACATCGAGCTAAGGAAAAATTAGAAATTTTTTTAATGGAGGCAAGTTTTTATTAGAGACCACTGTATTTCCTCTAATAAGGGACCCTGCTCCATTAAGCGCCCTCCGCTCTAATAAGCCCAGGAGTGGAGTAAGAAGGAACAGTCACTACATTTGATTACTTCTCTGCATTTATAGGAATTCATCGGCTTCCGTGAAATTCGAAAAAAGTTGTCAGGGGTGGACGTCCTCTCACATTCAAGGACCTTGACCAGCAGCTGGCCATTCAAGTGCTGAAGCAATGGACGGAGAAGAAGCGAATCTCGCACTCGATTCTGCAGCAAGGGGCTGTTAGGATGTTCAACATAGAGCAGGACGAAGCGGAGTTCAAGGTTTGTTTGACAGAAATTCATGTTTGAAAAAACGGTTTAAGGGAACCAAAGGCTAGCTTATCAAAGTTTTGGCATGGTCCAACTGCCGCCTTTGAGTTACCAGGAGTTTACGAGCGGCGGCTATCCGAAGGCTCAAGGACAATCAAAATGAATATTTAGTCGATAATTCACTATACTTCGAAAACGTCGATTTTAACTATGCGAACACAAAATTCCACCTATATTGATTGTTTATCGGTTTTATTGTTTGTTGAAAATTTTGAATAAAGTTTGTTTGTTTTGACTATATATTTCCAAATTTTTTGACAGGTCGAAAAATAAGCGCCCCTGCTCCATTGAGCGCCTTCGCTCTATAAGGGCATCTTTTCTCTGTTGCCATTCTCTGTTGAGCTGTCGCCATTTACAAAACCGAACCGCAGAATAAGATCACCGATTTACAGGTGATTTATTTGGCATGCATGTGCTTTCAGTTATGTAATTGTAAAACAATTGCATTTGTAACATCTAACAATTCGATCATCCATGTTTTATTGCACAAAGTCATGCCTTTAAATTACTTCTTCATTCAAACAAATGGAACGTCTTTAATTGCAAATTTTAACCACTTGGCAAGCAGTAGTCTTGTCTTGCACAAAAGCCTGTCCAAACAGTCCTTCCTTGCCTTTGACTTCGTCACAGAAAGAACTTAATGCAACCAAGTGTTTGTTCACGACCTTAGAATTATATAGTTATTTTTTTTTTAATATTTTGACCATACCTTGACTACTTGAGCAAAATTATCGGCAGTCCAACCGCCTGGTGGAGGTGTACTTTGGCTTACACTTTGCACTACTGCCTGACAACCGTGACAAGCATTTAAGCTAGCTGCGTTAGCAACAGTCTTTTGTAGTTCTTCAGTCAATGATTCACATTCAGGGCAAAGCTCTTGACACACGCACAGATAAAGCATCGCTAATAAAGTTATGAACAGCATGGTATAGGCTAAAAACTATGTAATAATTAGTAAGTGGTCACAAGCCTTTTTCAATTGATAAAAGGGGTCAATCCAAATTTTGTATTTTTTAAATGTGGTTTTTGAGCCATATTTTGTTGAAACCTAGTGTTTTGATGTCAAACAACTTTCAATTGTGAAGAATTGAGAGTTGGATTAGCATCATTGATTAATATTTAGGGTACTGAAAGTGTGCGATTTAAACAAAACTTGTGTTGAGTTGGATTAGCATCATCAATATCAGAATTACGAAATTTCTTCAAAAAAGCTCTACAAATTGCAATATAGTAGAAAACGAATCAACCCTTTTTCGATGGTTTTTTTCCTTTTTCCATTTCAGTTTTTAGGTCATTTTTCACAAAAAAATTTAATTCTGATGTTAATGATGCTAATCCAACTCTCAATTCTTCACAATTGAAAGTTGTTTGACATCGGAACACTAGGTTTTCAACAAAATATGGCTCAAAAACCACATTTAAAAATACAAAATTTGGATTGACCCTTACATGTCGAGACTATCTCTTTAAAAGCTTTGACCACCCCTTTAACTTCAATTTGTTTAACTTCAACTTCAATTCGATCCTCAATTTCCATTGTGAACCGATGAGATTGAGGATGGAGCATTGAGATCATAGGTTAGGGGTTTAATATTTTCTTGCATTTTGGAATAAAAGTTTCAAAAATTTACCTGAAGATGACATTAATGTTCAAAGAAATAAAAATATTAATATCTGAAATGTTGGAAAGCTTTTTCAGTTATATGTGACGAGCAAGCGTAAACAAATTTTATATAAATAACATTTTTAAAAATTCTAGCAAGGGGAGGTATTGAAAAATAAAATAAGAAATAGTATTTCTTTTCATAAAACGAAAATAAATATTTATGTTTTGTCAGTTTTTTAGAAAAAAACTCTGAAAATAGCTTTCAGTTCTTTTAATGTTTTGCACTAAAAGGCATCAAAGAGCTTTGACTTTACGAGCTAGAAAATAATATTCTGTACATACTGTATTTCTAGAGCCTTAGGGTTTTTATCTCTCGGTTCTTTTCGGTTATCGGCAGGCCAAATCAGGGTCCAAAATACGCCTTGGTCTGCCCGGTTGTTTTTTTTTTGGAAAATGCATTGGTCCTCACTTTAACATTATGGTTATGGTAATGTTGTGATTAGGGTGATTACGGTTAAATTGATCCCTTTAAAGATGATCACATAAAAAACAACAAGGGGACCAAGGCGTATTTTGGACCCTGATTTGGCCTGCCGATAACCGAAAAGAACCTATCTCTCGACAGGGGGAACTCTATTAGAAGGGCTGGCTTTATATTTTAACTCTCGACACCATTGGTTCTGACAAGACTTTGATCTGCTAAATCACCGTCTTTTTCAAAACAAGTGTCGCTATATCGTGTTTTTACTTTTTTTTACCCAAAATTTGTTTTTTTTGGGCACTTATGTACCTGGGGGGGGGCCTTTTTTAATTAAATGTGAATAGTGTTTAAATGTCGTCTAAGTAATTTTTATACGCTAAAAACGATAAAAACAGAGTTTTCTAACATTGTCTAACTTTCTAACATTTCATTGTTGTGTCAAGTTATTTTCGTTATTCGAATGAAAAATTGTTGTTTAAAAACCATTTTAGGCTTAGGGCCGGGCCCGTCCCCGTCCGGACAGCGCCAAAAAACCGGACGGTCGGACGGCCGGCTAAAACTGTCCAAGACGGCAGACCGCCGGCAACGACAAACTCGGACGGGACGGACGACGGCCGGTCCGTCTGAGACCGTCCTTCATTATACCGAACAAATTTTGGAAAAAATATTTTTTTTGGTTTTTATGTTGAAAACCTATGTTTATTTCATTCAACATGTATAATAACTAATCATTTAATCGTACTAATTTTTTTGCTCAAGCTTTTTATTCAAACGTTTACGATCTCGAAGTTTGTTTCTCAATTCATCGAGATATTTTTCAAGTAGCTGTTGTGTTTCTTCTGAAGAATCTCCGTCAAAGTATTCAATTCCTTTGTTCACAACAATATTTATTCCAAAAACTGCGTTCGAGAATCTGGTAACAAAAAAGCGGCGAGGTTTTGGACAAACGAGGTAAAGACACTAACTATTTCTAAAACAACAAAAAGTTCAGCCAGATGGACCGCTAAAAAAGTTATCAATCAATATTTTGATAATTCCTGCTTCGTCTGGTGCTGCTGAAAGGATCTTTTACATAATGACAATGCATGCGGAAGGAAGAAGAGTGGGTATCAACGAAGAACTCTTAAAGTCTAGAACACTTCTGACATATAAATCGATATATATTTTTTAAGTTGCTTAATTATTTCAATAAAGATCAATTTTTAAGTAAAAAATTTGTCACGGAACTTTTTTCGCTATTTGAGCCGGCCGGCGGACGGCCGGCGTTAGAAAATTATAATCGGACGGCCGGCAAAAATTTCAGCAAGACGGCGAAATATTGGACGGCCGGCCGACGGCCGGCTGTTAGAAAAGAAATTCGGACGGCCGGTTGGACGGCCGGTCAAAAACGTCTAAGACGGGGACGGGACGCCGTCCAAATTTTAAGAAGCGCAGTCACTATGATCCAGAGTCCCTTTCGAGTGATTTGTGTCTAAGATATGTGGGTGTGCGCATCTCAACCCCAAGCAACCAAGCTTCCTGCGCCCCCGAAGGGGTTGGTTAGAGATGCGCGGACTAACTTACCTTAGACATAATTCCGAGCAAAACTCTTGATCATAAAATGCATGAAGGAGCTGAACTTTGATTTCATTGAGTATTGTCTTAGATAATGGACGAGCTTAAAAGTTTCAACTTGGACAAACTGTATGCAAAGCTCTTTTTTGCCAGAGGATCAGTTTATTGGATGGCTACAAAAGCTTGGCCTTCTACATTCATCTCGAACTTGCGATTGTGGCAATGTTATGCATTTTTGGCATCAGATTAGTGTGTATGAGGATTACAAATGTGAACTCGATATTTGATTTTCAGTTGTTATTGTTCAAAACAGAAATAAAAATTATTTGGTCAAAAATATCAGGCCCCCCCCAACCGAACAAGTACCTAAAAATGTGTCGGACCCCAGGCGGGAACGAACTTTTAGGGGTGTCGTTATATCGAGTTTTGACTGTATGCTTAACTCGACCCAATTTTGCGTTAAAAACTGTCACCAATTTTTTTGTTGTGCAAAAAGACTAAGAACTGTTTCTGTCTCGATGATACTCTTTTAAATTAGCTCAAATTGAAAACAAAAACATCTCTTTCTGCAAAAAAATTGCCGTTAAATTAGCTTTAGTGAACACTAGCACCCCAGCCCTCACATACACACTTGTTGCTCGCTTTCTAATTCTCTGGCGTTTCTAATAAAGCTTTGGCACACAAGAGTCAAATGAATTGGACTTAGAATACGGACATACAGTTTAGTTTCTCTCGCCTTTGGCCATGCTAAGCCATTAAATATGCCGTCTTACTAGTGGCTACAAATAAAACAGGGGAAACGGGGAACAAAAGTGTGTGTGCAGATATTCTGCCACAAATGAACCACTCTTCATAGACTTCCACTTTCAGCATAGATACTTTTTAGATATGTGCCTGTTTTGTCTGTTTTAAGCAGAGTATGAAAAGTTTCTTGGTGTCTTTTTAGTTTTCTTGTTGTCTCATTGTTTCTCAAAAAGATTTGTTTAAATCTAAAAACACGTGTTTTAAACTTTTTGGTTTGCCTCTGTTTTTTTTAAATTTTATTAGCTGCCTCAATTGTGATTTAAATAATGAAAATGCCCATTTTTCGTGTTAATGGTTTAAAAATCAATAAAGGGTTAACAAATCTATTATGTTATAAGGGACCCTCCCGGACGTGATTCCTATCACGGGAAACTTTTTATTGCATATTCTTGTGGAGCATCCATTACTTCCTAGCAAAATCGTGACCTGGATGCGATTTTTCCACAAAAGATGGCACAACAATTAAATCAAAGTTATGAAATACCGATGATACGACCATCATGGTTTTGGGTGAGAATTGTTACTCAATTTTTTGTTCACAAAATTTATATTTTTAAGTTGTATGCATTTAGTACTCAGAATCTAGCAAACATTTTAGTAGTGAAAAATCTATGTGTTTGTATAATTAGACATTAGAAAATTAGATTTATTTAGAAATAAGTGAAAGCATGTCACATAGCAGCGTTTTACTTGACTTAACCTGCGAAATACACTGACACATCACTTGCTTAGGCTTATTTCCCAACAATTTTTTTATGACTTTTAAAGGCACGGTTGTGTTGGTGGCGTTGTATAATGTTAAGAGAGGTGAACGTTAATGGGAGGTTTGACTGTATGCCCCAAAACCCCTTTTTACAAACTTTTTATTTTTGTCTGTTTTTGAGCCGAGATAAGGCTAACCAGTAAAGTTTGATGACTTTTGGCCTGCTCCTTTAAAGTCAGCTGCCTTTATCTCCAGCAGACCCTAATCCAATCCTGCTATAGACACCGCTTTCCTAAGCCTAAGCAATTGTTTATTTATTCATTTGCCTTCTTCTAGAACAACTCTATTTCAGCAAGCTGGCTTGTGCTACCCTATTGGGACTTGTGTGAGTGTGTTTTCAAAAATGGACCTATTGAATATCCAAGATGGCACAGCTGCCTCAAGGCCCAGCCTGATTTCATCACTTTGGTCGCTTCAAGTACAGCTACAGGTAGGCCTAATTTATAATTTAAACCTAATTTAAAAGATTACGGTCATAAACAAAGCTTTAAAAAAGATTTGAATAACGTGAATTTCTTTCTTTGCATATTCTTGTAAAGCATGTATAACTTACTAGTGAATCTGGGCCATTGAGCCGATATCACCACGAAAAGTGGTGCAACACTCAAATCAAAGTTATGAGATGCCCATGATACGGGTATCATGGCTTTTGTTGGATATTTGTATTTAATGTCTTTTGTTTACAAAATTTTTATTTTCGAGTTGTATGCATTCAGTACTCAAAATGACCGCTAGAATCTAGCAAGCGTTTTGGTAGTAAAAATCTATAAGTTTATATGAAAAAATGTCAGAAATAAGCAAAATCAAGCCGAATAACATAGTGTTAGTGAGAGTAGGTCACATAAAACGTGTGTGTGATTTGCTGGTCTTGAAATTTTTAGTATGAACTTATTGAGTTTTGAATATTTAAATGTTTGCTGGATTCTAGTTTTTATGCTGGTGAAAAAAATGTACAAGTTCATGCGATAAAAATTTCAAGATCGGCAAAACCAAGTCGCATACCGTATAACCTCTATTAATCCGGCCCCTCTAATAATGCGGCCCCCTCGACTTTAAGCACTTATATCTCATCTTACAAAAAACATTTTGCGAACCTGTTCATTGTATTTTCTTAGCTCCCACGGGCTCTACCGATTCCGCTTTAATGATTTAATTAATGATAATAATCTCGAGATTGACACAAAATTTTCCCGATATTGAGAGGGTTGAAAAATAATCCGGCCAGCCTAATTAATAGAGTTTATACCGTAACAGCGTTTTGTGCGACCTACTCTCACTAACACTATGTTATTCGGCTTGATTTTGCTTATTTCTGGCATTTTTTCATATAAACTTATAGATTTTTACTACCAAAACGCTTGCTAGATTCTAGCGGTCATTTTGAGTACTGAATGCACACAACTCGAAAATAAAAATTTTGTAAACAAAAGATATTAAATACAAATATCCAACAAAAGCCATGATAACCGTATCCATATCTGCACGGGCGCCGGCGCCAGGTAAAATTTCACCACTTTTAGGCGCCGGCGCCGATTTTTCCGAGCGTGCAGGTATGCCCGTATCATGGGCATCTCATAACTTTGATTTGAGTGTTGTACCACTTTTCGTGGTGATATCGGCTCAATGGCCCAGATTCACTAGTAAGTCATACATGCTTTACAAGAATATGCAAAGAAAGAAATTCACGTGATAGGGTCCTCAAAATGACACCACGATAGGGTTCCGTGTAAGTTCAAAAACTCGTTTTTTACAAATGTTTCACTTTTTAGATAACGTTAACTAGTATTGTTGGATGCTCGGAAATCTCTAAATTCACTTGGCGTTCTGTACCAACAGTCGTAAAAATCCTATGCACACGATACCAGTTACAAACGAAATACAGAAAACATATTCGCAAGTTAAAAGCAGACAAGTGTTTTGGACAGTGTTTCCATAACTGGCACCGGTACCTGGCAAAACTGGGAAAACTGGCAAACTGGCAGTTGCACTGGCACTGGCAACAAGTGCCAGTGCAACTGCCAGTTTGCCAGTCTAATTGCCAGTTGTATTCGCCAGTTTAACAGCCAAGTTTAGCCAAGTTTTTAGCCAAGTTGGCAGTTGTTGCAAGTTTGGCTTTTGGCGGTTTTGTTATTACTTCTTACGTTTCTAATTTTTTTTATTAGGATGTCTGCATTTTCTGCTGATCTTCATCGCAAGATAGCAAGAGTGCAAAGAAAAGAAGCCGTTATCCGATCTGATAAATCTTTTAAAAACTAGATTTTCCTTGTTTTAGAAAGTGATCAAATATAAGACGACTCTGATGCGCCACTGGGAGAAGAAGCGTGAAGATAATTAGCAGCCACACAAAAATTCGTTAGCAGCCACATTGGTTCGTTCATCTGGGACAGAAGAAGGTGTTGAGCCAAAAGAAAAGTATGAATTTTGTGGACTTCTTTTCAAATACACCTAATAACTAATATTAGACACAAGAAAGTTCAGAAAGCTTTTTCCGCAGTTCTATCTTCAAGAAATCTTCAAGGATTGTGAGTCTGCAAATCAAGGCTTTGGGACAATGACGGGACAACCACGAATAACGCTTTGCCTCGGCATCCCCAAATTACCTGCGATCCTTGAGAAGCTCCATCTTTCATCTGTGTCGTGTGAGCGCACGATGAGCCTTTCGGTAACTTGATCAATCGATTTAGGACGCATAAAAAGTGAATAACGGATGAAGTTACAACAACAGAAACAATAAACAGAGCCAGGAACTGATGAAAATATTAAATGAAACATGCTGGATAACGTCGGACCGTAACTTTTGTCGCACTCTGTTTTTCGGGCTCTTTTGAATTCGTAGTTTTGTTCACCATAATTTATGACAAACATTTTAAACAGTAATGACAGTTTTGTAGAGCATGAAATGTCCTACAAAACTGTCTATTTGGATTTTTTATTTTCATTTGAAAATTATTTCTGTAGAAGGCATTTTTCGTGAAAAATCTGGAAAATTTTGACCGGACCGTAACTTTTGTCCGCAACTGTATGAACACTTTTTCAAACAAATTGTAAGCGTTTTTTAGGCATTATCAGAAGCTTGTGAGAAAATGCTTGTATTCACATCGAAGACTCGTCGGGCCTTACAGATTGCAGTCCTTTGTCACTACACTGAAATCAAAGAAGAAGTGGCTAGACTTTCTCAGAGAAAGCATTAGGAATATCCAACGGAATCCGAAAACGAGGTAAGCGACGATTTATTATTTTTCCTAAATTATTTCGCTTTTGATTTCGCTTTTTTAGTTCCTCCAAGAAATTTACAGCCTTACTAAAATATTCGCTGATGTTACTCGTTGTTTATTGTAATATGTATTTGCCAGTGCCAGGCACCATTGCCAGTTATGGAAACACTGGTTTTGGCAAGTGTTTCGTCTGAGAACATTTTTTATCGTGTGAGGGAGAGTGAGTGAGCGAGCACAAAATTCTTCCTCACGGTCACTGAGTGAGAGTGAGTGAGATTCTCAGTAAGGTTTCCACTCGGAGTGTCAGCAAAACACTGGTTTTGGCCCACCTTGACTTTTTCAGTGTCGAAAACATTTAAAGCTAACTATTTGGTCTTTTATTTATAAATTATTGTATTTTAGAACGAGCCAGGCACTATAAATGAAGATATAAATGCTGCTGGCTCTCAACAGTCCTTGCCTGAACAACTAATGAACATTGCAGATCAAAGTGCAGAACAAATGGAGTTCAACTACAGCTCTACTGCTCAACAACAATCTCAAACAAGTTTTCGCACTGTAAAGAGCCTTTCAGGTAAGACTTAAAAGCGTTTTTTGTAATCTTGAACAACGCCTTGCTTCCTTGATTTCCGACACCTATTTTTTATAAGCAGAGCTCAGAGCTCAAAATTGACATTTTCACGAAATAAAAAAAATTTCGTCAAAACTGCAGTTTATCCGCTGCTTACTGGGTTTTGAGTACCAAATATAAAGATTTTGACGTAAAATCTCAAAAATTGCAAAGATTTCGGGTTTCAAATAAAGGACAAATCTTTAAATAAAGAACGTTTCGGAGCCGTGATTATAAGCCTATCGTGTAGAGGAAGTGTTTTAGGCAGGTACTCATTTAAATTTTTTAAACCGGAGTGGCGTTAAATACAGACTCGACTTATTGAATTTTAAATAGAAAATGAAAAAATGCTGTGAAAAAGACGAAAATAAAAAGGGCTAAACTTCGTTATACCACATCCTACCAAAAGTTGATTTTGACCACTTATTCGTGCTTTTCAGGCCGTAATTAGTCGAAAAAACATGTTTTTGGGGTTGGGAAAGACATTTGCAAAAAAAAATTTTTCGGCAAAAATTTTGACATTTTTTTGAAAATTTTCATGAAATTTTTCATTTTTCTTAGTTTATTCGGTCGCAGTTTCTTTCTCTCGTCTTTTTTAATTTGTTTCTTTGTTCTAGTTACGATGTCGATAAACTTGATTCGACTTTACGAAATTTGCAAGGATCCGATTCGACTAGGCTCAACTTAGGCTTAGGCATAGGCTTAGGCTTAGGGTTGTGATGTTAGGAATAAATAAATTTGATCGGGTCTTCTTTTGATATTGGTAAATTTTGGTTAAAAATTAAAATTTTCAAAAAAATGTCAAAATTTTTGCAGAAAAATTTTTTTTTGCAAATGTCTTTCCCAATCCCAAAAACATGTTTTTTCGACTAATTACGACCTGAAAAGCACGAATAAGTGGTCAAAATCAACTTTTGGTAGGATGTGGTATAACGAAGTTTAGCCCTTTTTATTTTCGTCTTTTTCACAGCATTTTTTCATTTTCTATTTAAAATTCAATAAGTCGAGTCTGTATTTAACGCCACTCCGGTTTAAAAAATTTAAATGAGTACCTGCCTAAAACACTTCCTCTACACGATAGGCTTATAATCACGGCTCCGAAACGTTCTTTATTTAAAGATTTGTCCTTTATTTGAAACCCGAAATCTTTGCAATTTTTGAGATTTTACGTCAAAATCTTTATATTTGGTACTCAAAACCCAGTAAGCAGCGGATAAACTGCAGTTTTGACGAAATTTTTTTTATTTCGTGAAAATGTCAATTTTGAGCTCTGAGCTCTGCTTATAAAAAATAGGTGTCGGAAATCAAGGAAGCAAGGCGTTGTTCAAGATTACAAAAAACGCTTTTAAGTCTTACCTGAAAGGCTCTTTACAGTGCGAAAACTTGTTTGAGATTGTTGTTGAGCAGTAGAGCTGTAGTTGAACTCCATTTGTTCTGCACTTTGATCTGCAATGTTCATTAGTTGTTCAGGCAAGGACTGTTGAGAGCCAGCAGCATTTATATCTTCATTTATAGTGCCTGGCTCGTTCTAAAATACAATAATTTATAAATAAAAGACCAAATAGTTAGCTTTAAATGTTTTCGACACTGAAAAAGTCAAGGTGGGCCAAAACCAGTGTTTTGCTGACACTCCGAGTGGAAACCTTACTGAGAATCTCACTCACTCTCACTCAGTGACCGTGAGGAAGAATTTTGTGCTCGCTCACTCACTCTCCCTCACACGATAAAAAATGTTCTCAGACGAAACACTTGCCAAAACCAGTGTTTCCATAACTGGCAATGGTGCCTGGCACTGGCAAATACATATTACAATAAACAACGAGTAACATCAGCGAATATTTTAGTAAGGCTGTAAATTTCTTGGAGGAACTAAAAAAGCGAAATCAAAAGCGAAATAATTTAGGAAAAATAATAAATCGTCGCTTACCTCGTTTTCGGATTCCGTTGGATATTCCTAATGCTTTCTCTGAGAAAGTCTAGCCACTTCTTCTTTGATTTCAGTGTAGTGACAAAGGACTGCAATCTGTAAGGCCCGACGAGTCTTCGATGTGAATACAAGCATTTTCTCACAAGCTTCTGATAATGCCTAAAAAACGCTTACAATTTGTTTGAAAAAGTGTTCATACAGTTGCGGACAAAAGTTACGGTCCGGTCAAAATTTTCCAGATTTTTCACGAAAAATGCCTTCTACAGAAATAATTTTCAAATGAAAATAAAAATCCAAATAGACAGTTTTGTAGGACATTTCATGCTCTACAAAACTGTCATTACTGTTTAAAATGTTTGTCATAAATTATGGTGAACAAAACTACGAATTCAAAAGAGCCCGAAAAACAGAGTGCGACAAAAGTTACGGTCCGACGTTATCCAGCATGTTTCATTTAATATTTTCATCAGTTCCTGGCTCTGTTTATTGTTTCTGTTGTTGTAACTTCATCCGTTATTCACTTTTTATGCGTCCTAAATCGATTGATCAAGTTACCGAAAGGCTCATCGTGCGCTCACACGACACAGATGAAAGATGGAGCTTCTCAAGGATCGCAGGTAATTTGGGGATGCCGAGGCAAAGCGTTATTCGTGGTTGTCCCGTCATTGTCCCAAAGCCTTGATTTGCAGACTCACAATCCTTGAAGATTTCTTGAAGATAGAACTGCGGAAAAAGCTTTCTGAACTTTCTTGTGTCTAATATTAGTTATTAGGTGTATTTGAAAAGAAGTCCACAAAATTCATACTTTTCTTTTGGCTCAACACCTTCTTCTGTCCCAGATGAACGAACCAATGTGGCTGCTAACGAATTTTTGTGTGGCTGCTAATTATCTTCACGCTTCTTCTCCCAGTGGCGCATCAGAGTCGTCTTATATTTGATCACTTTCTAAAACAAGGAAAATCTAGTTTTTAAAAGATTTATCAGATCGGATAACGGCTTCTTTTCTTTGCACTCTTGCTATCTTGCGATGAAGATCAGCAGAAAATGCAGACATCCTAATAAAAAAAATTAGAAACGTAAGAAGTAATAACAAAACCGCCAAAAGCCAAACTTGCAACAACTGCCAACTTGGCTAAAAACTTGGCTAAACTTGGCTGTTAAACTGGCGAATACAACTGGCAATTAGACTGGCAAACTGGCAGTTGCACTGGCACTTGTTGCCAGTGCCAGTGCAACTGCCAGTTTGCCAGTTTTCCCAGTTTTGCCAGGTACCGGTGCCAGTTATGGAAACACTGTCCAAAACACTTGTCTGCTTTTAACTTGCGAATATGTTTTCTGTATTTCGTTTGTAACTGGTATCGTGTGCATAGGATTTTTACGACTGTTGGTACAGAACGCCAAGTGAATTTAGAGATTTCCGAGCATCCAACAATACTAGTTAACGTTATCTAAAAAGTGAAACATTTGTAAAAAACGAGTTTTTGAACTTACACGGAACCCTATCGTGGTGTCATTTTGAGGACCCTATCACGTGAATTTCTTTCTTTGCATATTCTTGTAAAGCATGTATGACTTACTAGTGAATCTGGGCCATTGAGCCGATATCACCACGAAAAGTGGTACAACACTCAAATCAAAGTTATGAGATGCCCATGATACGGGCATACCTGCACGCTCGGAAAAATCGGCGCCGGCGCCTAAAAGTGGTGAAATTTTACCTGGCGCCGGCGCCCGTGCAGATATGGATACGGTTATCATGGCTTTTGTTGGATATTTGTATTTAATATCTTTTGTTTACAAAATTTTTATTTTCGAGTTGTGTGCATTCAGTACTCAAAATGACCGCTAGAATCTAGCAAGCGTTTTGGTAGTAAAAATCTATAAGTTTATATGAAAAAATGTCAGAAATAAGCAAAATCAAGCCGAATAACATAGTGTTAGTGAGAGTAGGTCGCACAAAACGCTGTTACGGTATAAACTCTATTAATTAGGCTGGCCGGATTATTTTTCAACCCTCTCAATATCGGGAAAATTTTGTGTCAATCTCGAGATTATTATCATTAATTAAATCATTAAAGCGGAATCGGTAGAGCCCGTGGGAGCTAAGAAAATACAATGAACAGGTTCGCAAAATGTTTTTTGTAAGATGAGATATAAGTGCTTAAAGTCGAGGGGGCCGCATTATTAGAGGGGCCGGATTAATAGAGGTTATACGGTATGCGACTTGGTTTTGCCGATCTTGAAATTTTTATCGCATGAACTTGTACATTTTTTTCACCAGCATAAAAACTAGAATCCAGCAAACATTTAAATATTCAAAACTCAATAAGTTCATACTAAAAATTTCAAGACCAGCAAATCACACACACGTTTTATGTGACCTACTCTCACTAACACTATGTTATTCGGCTTGATTTTGCTTATTTCTGGCATTTTTTCATATAAACTTATAGATTTTTACTACCAAAACGCTTGCTAGATTCTAGCGGTCATTTTGAGTACTGAATGCACACAACTCGAAAATAAAAATTTTGTAAACAAAAGATATTAAATACAAATATCCAACAAAAGCCATGATAACCGTATCCATATCTGCACGGGCGCCGGCGCCAGGTAAAATTTCACCACTTTTAGGCGCCGGCGCCGATTTTTCCGAGCGTGCAGGTATGCCCGTATCATGGGCATCTCATAACTTTGATTTGAGTGTTGTACCACTTTTCGTGGTGATATCGGCTCAATGGCCCAGATTCACTAGTAAGTCATACATGCTTTACAAGAATATGCAAAGAAAGAAATTCACGTGATAGGGTCCTCAAAATGACACCACGATAGGGTTCCGTGTAAGTTCAAAAACTCGTTTTTTACAAATGTTTCACTTTTTAGATAACGTTAACTAGTATTGTTGGATGCTCGGAAATCTCTAAATTCACTTGGCGTTCTGTACCAACAGTCGTAAAAATCCTATGCACACGATACCAGTTACAAACGAAATACAGAAAACATATTCGCAAGTTAAAAGCAGACAAGTGTTTTGGACAGTGTTTCCATAACTGGCACCGGTACCTGGCAAAACTGGGAAAACTGGCAAACTGGCAGTTGCACTGGCACTGGCAACAAGTGCCAGTGCAACTGCCAGTTTGCCAGTCTAATTGCCAGTTGTATTCGCCAGTTTAACAGCCAAGTTTAGCCAAGTTTTTAGCCAAGTTGGCAGTTGTTGCAAGTTTGGCTTTTGGCGGTTTTGTTATTACTTCTTACGTTTCTAATTTTTTTTATTAGGATGTCTGCATTTTCTGCTGATCTTCATCGCAAGATAGCAAGAGTGCAAAGAAAAGAAGCCGTTATCCGATCTGATAAATCTTTTAAAAACTAGATTTTCCTTGTTTTAGAAAGTGATCAAATATAAGACGACTCTGATGCGCCACTGGGAGAAGAAGCGTGAAGATAATTAGCAGCCACACAAAAATTCGTTAGCAGCCACATTGGTTCGTTCATCTGGGACAGAAGAAGGTGTTGAGCCAAAAGAAAAGTATGAATTTTGTGGACTTCTTTTCAAATACACCTAATAACTAATATTAGACACAAGAAAGTTCAGAAAGCTTTTTCCGCAGTTCTATCTTCAAGAAATCTTCAAGGATTGTGAGTCTGCAAATCAAGGCTTTGGGACAATGACGGGACAACCACGAATAACGCTTTGCCTCGGCATCCCCAAATTACCTGCGATCCTTGAGAAGCTCCATCTTTCATCTGTGTCGTGTGAGCGCACGATGAGCCTTTCGGTAACTTGATCAATCGATTTAGGACGCATAAAAAGTGAATAACGGATGAAGTTACAACAACAGAAACAATAAACAGAGCCAGGAACTGATGAAAATATTAAATGAAACATGCTGGATAACGTCGGACCGTAACTTTTGTCGCACTCTGTTTTTCGGGCTCTTTTGAATTCGTAGTTTTGTTCACCATAATTTATGACAAACATTTTAAACAGTAATGACAGTTTTGTAGAGCATGAAATGTCCTACAAAACTGTCTATTTGGATTTTTATTTTCATTTGAAAATTATTTCTGTAGAAGGCATTTTTCGTGAAAAATCTGGAAAATTTTGACCGGACCGTAACTTTTGTCCGCAACTGTATGAACACTTTTTCAAACAAATTGTAAGCGTTTTTTAGGCATTATCAGAAGCTTGTGAGAAAATGCTTGTATTCACATCGAAGACTCGTCGGGCCTTACAGATTGCAGTCCTTTGTCACTACACTGAAATCAAAGAAGAAGTGGCTAGACTTTCTCAGAGAAAGCATTAGGAATATCCAACGGAATCCGAAAACGAGGTAAGCGACGATTTATTATTTTTCCTAAATTATTTCGCTTTTGATTTCGCTTTTTTTAGTTCCTCCAAGAAATTTACAGCCTTACTAAAATATTCGCTGATGTTACTCGTTGTTTATTGTAATATGTATTTGCCAGTGCCAGGCACCATTGCCAGTTATGGAAACACTGGTTTTGGCAAGTGTTTCGTCTGAGAACATTTTTTATCGTGTGAGGGAGAGTGAGTGAGCGAGCACAAAATTCTTCCTCACGGTCACTGAGTGAGAGTGAGTGAGATTCTCAGTAAGGTTTCCACTCGGAGTGTCAGCAAAACACTGGTTTTGGCCCACCTTGACTTTTTCAGTGTCGAAAACATTTAAAGCTAACTATTTGGTCTTTTATTTATAAATTATTGTATTTTAGAACGAGCCAGGCACTATAAATGAAGATATAAATGCTGCTGGCTCTCAACAGTCCTTGCCTGAACAACTAATGAACATTGCAGATCAAAGTGCAGAACAAATGGAGTTCAACTACAGCTCTACTGCTCAACAACAATCTCAAACAAGTTTTCGCACTGTAAAGAGCCTTTCAGGTAAGACTTAAAAGCGTTTTTTGTAATCTTGAACAACGCCTTGCTTCCTTGATTTCCGACACCTATTTTTTATAAGCAGAGCTCAGAGCTCAAAATTGACATTTTCACGAAATAAAAAAAATTTCGTCAAAACTGCAGTTTATCCGCTGCTTACTGGGTTTTGAGTACCAAATATAAAGATTTTGACGTAAAATCTCAAAAATTGCAAAGATTTCGGGTTTCAAATAAAGGACAAATCTTTAAATAAAGAACGTTTCGGAGCCGTGATTATAAGCCTATCGTGTAGAGGAAGTGTTTTAGGCAGGTACTCATTTAAATTTTTTAAACCGGAGTGGCGTTAAATACAGACTCGACTTATTGAATTTTAAATAGAAAATGAAAAAATGCTGTGAAAAAGACGAAAATAAAAAGGGCTAAACTTCGTTATACCACATCCTACCAAAAGTTGATTTTGACCACTTATTCGTGCTTTTCAGGCCGTAATTAGTCGAAAAAAACATGTTTTTGGGGTTGGGAAAGACATTTGCAAAAAAAAATTTTTCGGCAAAAATTTTGACATTTTTTTGAAAATTTTCATGAAATTTTTCATTTTTCTTAGTTTATTCGGTCGCAGTTTCTTTCTCTCGTCTTTTTTAATTTGTTTCTTTGTTCTAGTTACGATGTCGATAAACTTGATTCGACTTTACGAAATTTGCAAGGATCCGATTCGACTAGGCTCAACTTAGGCTTAGGCATAGGCTTAGGCTTAGGGTTGTGATGTTAGGAATAAATAAATTTGATCGGGTCTTCTTTTGATATTGGTAAATTTTGGTTAAAAATTAAAATTTTCAAAAAAATGTCAAAATTTTTGCAGAAAAATTTTTTTTTGCAAATGTCTTTCCCAATCCCAAAAACATGTTTTTTCGACTAATTACGACCTGAAAAGCACGAATAAGTGGTCAAAATCAACTTTTGGTAGGATGTGGTATAACGAATTCCAGCCATAAAAAGAGTGGATTTTTCCGCTCTTGCGACCAAGGCCTCTCGAAAGTTGGTTTTTTACGACAAGTGATCCTTGAAACCCAGCATAAAAAACGGCTTGACTATAAAATCCACCTCCCCCCACGCAGAGTGGTTAGATGGAGGAGATAACTTCCGATTCGTGTTTCTCGATTCCGATTTCATGAGAAAGCCGCGTGTTTTTTGAATTCTGAGAAAAAAATTGTTCAAACCACAGCCCCCTGTATCGTGGTTTTTTTAGTCAAAACTTCATAATTTAAATTGGCGCCTTTTGAATTTCAAAAGGGAAAAAGGGCTGTATAGGGAGGGGAAGGGGATAATAGAGGGCCACTATTCACATATAGCCCACTAACGAAAATATGTTGAACATAGTTTTGAATACTGAGGCCTACCGCATGTAGAAACTCTGGTGTGCATGTTTTTTCGTGCATCCAGAGTCACTTTCGAGTGATTTGTGTCTAAGGTATGTGGGTGTGCGCATCTCAATTCCAAGCCTCCTGCGCCCCCGAAGGGGGCTTGAGAGTTAGAGATGTGCGCACTCACTTTTATTAGACATGATTCCGAGCAGTACTCTCTATCATAAAATGCATATAGAGTCTCTTTTTGCCACGACCCATGTTCAAAAACACGGTAAGACAGCCAAAAAATAGAATCATCTACTTTTTTAATTATTTTGCCATAAAAATGGTCCCCTTTTATTCCCTTACCCTCCCTATACAGCTTTTTTTCCCATTTAAAATTTAAAAGGCGCTAATTTAAATTATGAACTTTTGACAAAAAACCGTGGTACACCCCTGTTTCACCCCTTATTTTTTTTTGCTCAGGCTTAAAGAAAACACACGGCTTTCTCATGAAATAAGGGTCAAGAAACACGAATATGAGGATATGACTAAGATATGACGGTTCATGTAAATCTACTGTTTTGGCTGATTTTTGAATAATTTTAGAACTCAAAGACCAAAAAATAGGGTAAAACTTTTTTTTGTCACAGATTCACTCTTTTTTGTCATAGATTTAAAACCGCAGGGAGTACCAAGCACTTTCAAAATTAGTCAAAAAATTTCTCTCATAACGGCCTAATATTTCTTCTATGATGTTTTTTACCATACTTTGAGCATTTTTGTCAAAAATGGTTTTTAGCAAAAAATTTGCCTTGGAGGACCAGAGCACATTTAAGTTTCCATTTAATTTTGGGCTACAGTCGACGCTTTCTGTAAGATACACCCCTAAAGCTCTTTCCCGCCTTGGGTCCGATTACCTTTTTAAGATTTAGGTATCTTATAGAGAGCGTCGCAGGTCTTACTGGCAAAACTATTGTAGATTAATTAATAAAAACAAATATTTCCGACTAGACTGACAAATCACATTTGGCAAAAAATTTCAAAAATCAGGTTAAAAAACTGTCGGACCCAAGGCGGGAACGAACTTTAGGGGTGTATCTTATAGAGAGCGTCGACTGTACCTTGTTTCCCCAAGGCAAAATTTTTTGCGAAAAAAAATAATTTTTGGCAAAAATGCTCAAAACCTCGTAGAAACGTCATAGAAAAAATATTAGGCCATTATGAGAAAAAACAATATCCGACCAATTTTGAAAGTGCTTTTCAAGTGATTCTTTTCTTATCCGGCACTGTCACCTTTCATCCGAATTATTTTCGATATATTTCTTAGAAGTTAGCGATTCCCTTGTTTGCTAAAATACACCATTCTGCGCTTTGCGATCGTTCTTCGGAAGAATTTCGCATTTTAAAACCATTTCCATAAAAGACCAATGTTCTCAAAAATATAAACACAACGAAAACAAACTTTGGTGTCATTCTCTTGCCAAGCCAAAGTCTCAGCTACAAATTAAAAAAAAGATCTCGTCCAAAGATCACTAGTTTAAAAAGCTATGACCAAAATTAAATGGGGCGTTTATAATGAATCACCCTGTATACTGAGCCACCCTGTAAATCTGAGGTAAACAACCAGTGGTCCAGAATTATAGAAAACAGTTGCAAGGCTGCAAAAAGTGCTAGCAAGACTTTTTGTCACAATTGAAAAAAAGTTTTATGACGGCTGTCTACAACTATTAACTATTTAAATTATAGATCTTAACAGTCTTGTTATGGTGCCGACCACATCTGCCTACCAAATGTCGCCACTTGGAGACAAAGAGCTATATAAGTGCCTGGAAGAGCAAGGCAGTGTTCACGATTCCGGACAGCTATCTTCCCGTCTTCCTAAGTCTAGTTCTGTAGAGCAGGAACAACAGCACGCAATGATGGGTATGACTCGCCAACAGAAAAACAACAACATCTGTCAGTGGCTGCAAAAGCTAGACCTTAACAATGCTAGTAACGCAGGTAGCAGGGATGTGCTTGACTTCACTCAAAAAATCTGCTTTAACACTGACTTTTTAAAAAAATAATTGTAAAATTGTATTAAATAGTACTGATTTAACTAAAATGAAGCATCGAAAAACTATCAATTGCCAAGTTTTTTAAAAATGTCAAAAAGATTTAAAAAAAACCGAGAATAAGGTAAAATTTAAGTCACAATCGACATTTTACACAATAATACAGTCGAACAATCGATTTATTGATCCATAGTGATCCGACATAGGTGGTTACTAATTCGAGTGTTGGCTGTATCAGAAAACACAGAAGATTAGCTGCTACAGTGGACTAGGTGATATTTGGCAAAAACGACATTTCACGAACGTATCATTTGTCAAAATGACACTAGTGGTACTGAGGCCTCTTTTGTATATCGCCTAAATTGTTGAGAGAGGTTTTAATTACTTATCACAAGAGGGTACTCAACAAATTTGCACTTCAAAATAATTCTCTTTTGAATTGACGTGGTACAAGAGTTTTACCAGATGTAGTTCGTAATCCTTTCCAGTTTTTTAAGTCCCATTTCCACTTCGCTGTAGGCATTCTTAACTTGGAAGGGCAATTCAGAGTTCTTGTATAAATTCGTAGCTCGTTTAGCAATAGTAGCACCGAAATGGCAAACGCAAGCTTGGTAATTCGATCCTCCTAGACGGTTCACATTGGACCTTTCATCGGTGGTGATAAAAAGATTTTTCCAACATGCATATAAGCCAGTAGCGTCAATATTTTTCATACAATACTTTGTTTGTCATTCAAACTTTTTTAAACACTCTTTAGGATCTTTCATGCTGACTTTGACTGCGTTGCCGATGCAGAGTGTCCTGACATGCAACGCTCAAACTTGCATTGGTTATGATTTATTCACTGAACAACTTTTAAAGACACTTCCCGGTGATTCTCCAATAAGTGCTTGTCAAGGATGTGATGCAGTAGCAAAAGCGTTCAGCGACACTCGTGCTCCTCAAGGAGGTTGGAATGCAAGTTGGCAAGTAGCTCAAGAACTTAAGGTAGCTAAAGTTTTAAACATCATTTTGGGTGGGTTTGTTTGCCGGGTTATCGAAAATGCAGGGTTATCAAAGTGCCGGGTTGTCGACGTTCGACTTTACTTTGCAAACTCAAGCTTGAACTAACTTTTGCGATTAAAATCAGACATTTTAGCAGCAGACGCGAAAAAACCAATGAAAGGTTAGAGCAAAACTAAATATAAGAAATAAAATTTGAATAAAACATGTGCCGCAAATTTTAAAAATTTTGACGATTTTTTAAAAATAAGGACAAAACAAAAGCAGCGTGACAAAATAAGGACATTTCTTATAAATAAGGACAGATCTTGACCCTGATGTGAAACGACTTTTCACGGCAAAAGAAAATATGCGTAGCGGCAGAAAATAGTATTTTCACGGCAAAAATTTTTGCGGAAAGAAAAAGGTTTACCCAAAAGTTTGTACCTTTCACCTAATTTAAAGAATGTCTTAGCTCCTTGTCATTATTTTAAGCTGATCTCAATGGATTCAGATTAAAGTAATCTTAAAAATTGAAATCAGGTGAATAAATCAAAGAACTTTGTTGTCGGCAACTAGCCAACATGGAAAAACCTGCAAATTCGATGTGTATGTACCTCAAAGAACTCTGGCAAAGCCACCTACCCCAAACGCAAAGCAAAACCCACAGCCACAGCTTGCTCAAACAAAACGTGACTGCAATGCGTCAAGCACTCAAGACGAGCAGCATTTTTCAAGCACATGCACTACACCCTCACCTCCTTACTTCGGACTACAACTCAAAGAACTCAAAGGCAGCCATCTAGCTGGGAGAGTCCCTTGACGTGGATTGCACAAAACTGATGCAATCCAGCTCGTGCTTCTTGCTGCCAGCTATCTTAACCAAAAAAAGCAGCGTCTCAATCTTGTGATTTGCTTTTTTCTTGCTTGATAGCTGAGAATAGTAGACAGGTAGAGAGCCCTGCAAAACATAGAGATAGGTACTCTTCAGCCATCTGCTTACCCAACATAGCTGCCACTTGAGTTAGATGGCAGCAGTACGGGTGGCAAGAAGCAAAGTATGCGCTCAAGGTTTGCGTGGCCTGGAAGAATTTTCGAATCAGTTTGAGTTTTCTTCACATTTTTAGATGGGTCTTGTTAGAAGACTCTGGGCAATAGGCTGATTTTATTTTTTAGTTGTATGTTCATGTGAATATATTCTGTTAGGTTGTGAGTGTTCACTGTGCTGACTGATCTAAGCAATTGCTCGTTTGTCAGCATATAAGGGTTTGCAGCCAGCCTATATTTTAGTGTTATGAACTTTTCTGAATATAGTTTTAAATTGGTTTAATTTATAAGTTGTTTCGTTTTTGTTAAGTAAAAGTTTTGGTATTGAGGTGGGGTTGCCTTTTTAAGATTTCTCATTTCACAATCCAAGCAGTGATGGGTAAGCAGGTATTTTTCGCCCAGGCACCACCCCATGCCCCGGGCCACATACATGTAGAAATTTGGCCTACAATTGCTCAAATTTGATTCAAATTAAAGTCTAGCTCCTTCTTGGCAAAGTTTTTGAACTATAGTCAAATCCCTCTATAAGATACCCCCTCGGGACTGGCCGCCAAGAGTATCTTATAGAGGGATTTGACTGTATTATCTTTTTTTCAAAATGTGAATATGAATATACAAGGTTGATTGCCGCCTTACAGGCGTCTAGTCCATGGCCTGCAAATGGCAAAAACATAACTTTTATTGGAAAACTCCATAATGACCTGCATACTTTTGTCAACGCCCCTCTTAAAAATGCGAATTCTCGCCGCTCTTTTTTTTGAACGAAAGCTGACATCAAGGCGAATCTAAAAAATCCTGCAACAGAAATTTTTGAGCCTTTTATGACCATATTTTTTGATAATTCATAAAAAGTGTTACTCAACCACCCACCCACCCGACCCAAATATTATATAGAGATGAAAAAACATAAAAAAGTAAATGTTTGTATTTTGCTGGCTGTCTTACCACGTTTTCAACGTGAACCGTGGCAAAAAGAGATTCTATATGAATTTTATGATCAAGCGTCTTCTCGCAATCATGTCTAAGGTAAGTGAGTGCGCGCATTCGGGGGCGCAGGGGGCTTGGAGTTGGAATGCGCACACCCACATTTTTGCTCTTTTATGTCATAGATTCGATTCCTTCTGCCCGCATTATTTTTTCTAGATTCTTAGCAACTACCCAAGTACCACGGTTGCAGTAATATCTAGGTGGTTCAGTCCTATCCAGGTGATTTGAATACCATTCAGATGGTAAAAATACGATCCAGATCGTGTGAGTACCTTTCAGGGGATTTAGGGTACCATCCAGATGGTTGGAGCAGTATCTATATAATTTAGGTACCATGCAGCTGGTTGCGCTCTATTCAGATGATGTGAGCACTATTCAGTTGATTTGAGCACTATCTAGGTATTTGGGAAAGTATCTAGATGTTTTAGGCGCTATCCAGATGGTTCATGTACTATCTAGGATATTTAGGTAACATTCAAGTGGTTTGGATATACCCGAGTGGTTGGGATAGTATATATATTGTTTAGGTACTATTCAGATAGTTTAGGTAGCATAAAGGTAGTTTGAGTAGTATACAGGTGGATGATACCCTTAAAACAGTCATTTACCTTGATCTCTCAAGACAAAAATTCAAATTTTGGTAAAAAAAAAGTTTGAAATTATGACTTTCACTTTAAGACAAAAACATAAAAGTAATAAAAAATATATATATGAAAAAAACCCCCAAGTGTGAACCATCATTTGACTTTTTGCCTTGGGGGACCAAGGTAACCAGGATCACCTCATGTAAGGGATATTCTACCCCAAAAAAGTAAATATTCTACCCGGATTTGGTCACTGGAGCTGGGCAAAAAGAGCCCTTAGCCCTTAACCTCATACTTTTTAACGCAAAAAATGCGAATTCCGGTTATAAGAAAAAATTGCGAAAAAAATCAGCTTGGGGGACCAAGGCAAAATATTTTTTCATTAAAAATTTTTTTTTGTAAAAATTATTAAAAAGTGTAAATAAACACTTTTCGAGACTTTTCAGAAAAAAATTTTTTTCGGAAAAAATCAACAGGAGGACCAAGGCATCTTTTTTCCAAATGTGTTATGCCTCAAAAAAAATATGCAATTGCAAAATTAAAAAAAAATTGCTCATGCCACGAACCTAAATTTCTTAACATTTTCATTGCTCATCTTTTTTATTGCCTCCCCCAAATTATTGTCTGCAAATAAAAAGACATTTCTAATCAAACACATAAACCCAATGATCATAGCCTATGTCTTCTTTGTATATTATTATTATTATTCTTTTTGTATGGAACTACTGCAAGTTCATGAGTGGAATGCAGCCAATATTCTTTCGAAACTATTGGTCAATTAAAACTTTTGATATTATTTATTAAACATCAGTATTTTGTTGGATTGCACCATTATTAATGGAGTTCACGTTGATTTCACAAGCACACCTTGCCTTTGCTGTAAAATTTCCTCTGTACTACTAGAAAAAAAAGAAGAAAATATGGGGCGGTTTTTTGCTGCACATTTTACACCACTACTGTATTATTTGTGCACACAGGTGGAAATGGAGTTTTTCGGCTTGTAGTTTTTCGTAATAGACCTTTTTGAGGGTTTCAAAAATGGCCTTAAAGGGTTTTTCGGGTTTAGGTAGTAATTGAGGTTTACCTTTGAGTGCCTTATTTACCGTATTTCCTCTAATGAACGTCCCCCCACCATTGCTTCAAAATCGTGTTCTTAACATGGTGTTCTTGATCCATTATTTCAAGTGTTTCGAAAATGATCACTTGTCTCAGGCAAATTACCACGTATTTTGTAGCTAGAAAGATGAGATATCAAATGGTTGGTAACTTGTCCGAGACAAGTGATCAAAAAGTGGATCAAAAACACAATGCCAAAAACACGATTTTGAATCAGGGGTGGGCGTTAATCAGAGAAAATACGATAGGCAAAATTTTTACTTGAATTATAAGTTTTTGCACTTTTCTCAAAAAATTTATAATTTTTACCGATATGATTCAATTCAAAATTCTATTACCAAGGGCTCCCATGCCTTGTTATTTCTCAGACATGCTTCGATTTGAAAAGCATAAAAACCCTGAACAGTAACCAGTATATACAAGCTGTATTTTTTGAAATGTTCGATGCCCCTGAAAAAATATCCCGAAAAATATATAAATGCGGCGAGAGTATTGTTTTGGTGTATTTGGCTTACCTTTCTTAAAAGTATTGGATATTGGGATCGGGTGCCGAACTGACAAAAAGGTGTAGTATTGGGATATGAGTATTTCGACAAATCAATTTTGTTGTTAATTGTTAAGCCTCAGTTCACAATTTTACTTCCAAGATTTTTCTTTTGCAAAAAGTTTCCCGTGTTTACTCTACTTCTTATCCTCATGCTCCACATGTTTTTAATGCTTCTGCGGAACACATTATATTAGCAATGCAGCAAACAAGTAGGCAAGTTACACCGTTCCACTTTATGCTTTCTCTTTCTTCTTTCCACCTTGATGATAACAGAAAACAATGCCCAGCAAGCGTGCTCTAAAAGCTTGTCATAAAAAGTTAAAACACAAAAAACCAAGTATTTATACAGAAAACTGCGAAAAGCCAGGCCTATAACAACCTGTCTCTTAAAGACTTTTTCCTCTATCTATTGTGCTCCCATGGCCAGCTCTTTCTCATTAAGAATTCTAGCAGCCTGTTTTGTAAGCATTATTCACTAGCAGCAGTGGAGTCAGCATCAGACTAGTCCAATGTGTACACACACAACTCAGCCAAAAAAAAGAAAGAGAGGCTGAAATGCACGTGGATTTCTGTGTGTTGACGACAATGCAGTTGGAGACCATTTTGCCTACTCCTCATCAACAAGAAGAAAAGGAAGAAAGCACTCCCAATGTCTGATGTTTTTCCTTCTTCTCCGCTTCACAAATAAATGTCAATTGGCTACAGGGTGTGCTGAAAACAGTAATTTTAAGAAGTTTGAAAATTCTCGGCAAGAACTTTGCGTAGAAATTCTGTCTACATAAATATTTGTCCATCACTTTTTGAATACGCGAAATTTCGTGAAAATTTTTTTTGAAAAGCTAAGATGATAGGTAGCAAAATTATATGCCCTATAATAGGAGAGGACGCTTTTTTTGCCTTGGTCCCACCTGTGGTTTTTCGTCAACTCTTCCATGAAATTATCTTTCGCCAAAACAAAAATTCCTTGCAGAGCTAAGGAATGGAACTATTTGGAGAAGCTCGTTTACCAACTTATGAAAATTTACGCTTAGATGTGCTTTTAATTTTGTTCATGCAAGATATAAAAATTAAAAAACAACAACAGAGGGACCAAGCCGAAAAAGCGTCCTTTCCTAGTATAGGGCCGAAATTAGAATCGGATTACCGACTTGCCTAGGGTTGTATAATTACCCGGGTAATTATTATTTGGATAATTATCTGTCATCATTCATGTCAATTGCGTCAAATCGGTTAATTTCTCGGGTAATTATCCGAAGTCTACAATTATTGTAAAGCCTTGGACTTGCCACTTCTAATTTTCGAATTTAACATTTAACAACATTCAACAACATTTAATAAACCCCCATGGGGGATTATTTTTCAACCCCGAAAAATCTTGAAATTGTAAATCAAAAATGGCCCTAGCTCTGAAATCCTAGTAAAAAAAACGAGGGGTGGGGGTTTATTAGAGAGTGGGGGATTAATAGAGAAAATACGGTAATTCATCTACTGGATCCGCGCCATACGTAATAATATTTGTTTTTCTAATTATGCCTAGAAAACACAGAATTTGGTTGTCCCACCCTGTAAATTTAGTCAAGAAGAGGGATCTCCTCTCTCAACACACACACAGAGTGCAATTCTCTGCTTCTCTAGGGTTCGCCTGCTCCCTTTTGGAGAAGGCAGAGGACTTTGAACAAGTGTCTTGTGATGTATAAGGGGGCTATCCCATTCACATGGCTGTACTATTGGGGGTGGGGCGGCAACAACCACTCTTCTATTATAGAAGGGGAAGCCCGCCTCCTCCTCCTGTCAGCCGTGCTCATTCTTTTGGCGTGTGTGCTTGCTCTCAATTTTCCTCTGTTAGGTTTGCAGAGGATGTGTGTTTTATTTTGGGTTGTCTAGCAGCAGTAGCAGCAGTTTGGGATTGGCTAAAGATTTTTCTTTTCCTTCCTCTTGCTGTTGCTACTGCTAGTCAGCTTCAAAGAGTGGGAGCAAAGTCTGCTTGGCTATATAGCAGTCCTCTTCTGCTGTTATTGCTTCTTTTGGAATTATCATTTCTTCTGCATATTTTTGAGAAATTTTTGAAAAATTTTTGTTTGATGGTTACTGTACTTTTTATTAAGCATGCTAAAAATAATATGTTCAAACTTTTAGCTTCAACTCCCTTGATATTTTTTGACTACCTGTTTTATAACTTCAAATATACCTAAAATGATCAACCCATCCAACTTGAGCATTGATCAGTTGCTACGAGCAGCCCAACTTTTAGAACAACAACAAACTGCTTTGCAGATCGGAATCATGGGTTCCAGCCAAATGCAGCCAATGCAGTTCTGCAAACTTGGAGGTAAGCAATTCATGTTCTTTGAAGCTGTACAATCTAGCTAGGAAAATTTGCCAAAAAAAATCGTCAACTTCGATTTCCACTCTTAATTTACTCTTTTTCAGAAGACTACCAAGAGCGACTAGTGGCCTCCAAAATGCGTTCAGCCATCTTGGAAAACCCTTTGGGTGCTAGTTCCACAGGCAGCAGTCGTCGCAGCTCGCCCATCTCCGGCATGTTCTCGAACTGTTCGTCGGCCGAGAGTGCTTCACCACCCAATTCGCCCTCCACTATTTTAATGAGCAGTATGCCGATGCAAGTGGCTTCTTCCTCTTTCAACACCTCAGTCAACACCAACTCTGATAATTCGACCTCTAATGGACATTATGGTGGTAACAGCTCGCCCCACTCCACTGCTTCAATGAGTACTCGTCAAAGCAGGTAATTTTTTGCTAATTTAAGACTTTGCATTGAAAAATAACCGAGGAATTGGCATTTGTAGTTGTGAGCGGTCTTTTTCTTCTAATTTTGAAGTCTGGTTTATCCTCTTTGAAATTGTCACTGAAGTCTATTTTGGTTTTACTAGTAGACAGTGGCTTATTTGCTTGCTAAAAACAGATTTGGGTTAGTACTTTGATGCTGTGTGGCTTTGAGCACACACCGCACTCCGCCACCCACAACCATTTGCCCTTTCTGTCATCATTTGGCTGCTGCTGCTTTTGCCCTCCTCTTTTGCACACCCACATCTGCATGGTAGAGACCTTTTGCTATTTCTCTGCACACAACAGTAGACTGGGTTGTTGTTTGATGTAAGTGGTGGAGGGGAGGAAGGAGAGAGAATCTACTTTAGCATTGGAAAAGGAAGGACACGTGCACAGCACATGTGTTGATTGGGCAATCACGTGAATGGAGCGAGTGGATGACTGGTGGTGGAGGGTTCTCTGAGCTGAAGCCGGGTAGACACTAGCAAAAGGAGTGCTAGTCACGCTCTTTCGAGGGCTGAAAAAGACTTCACCACATTCTTCTCTCTTTTCCTTCTTTATTATCTACTGTTGTTTGGCTGGTTGAGCCCTGCGATTGGAGTAGAAAATAGCAGGCACAAGCGACCTTTACTACGCATTTGTTGGGAAGATGATCTCCCCAGACGAGGGAGAAGAGTACAGCGCACTAAATGGATTTTAGTGTGCCATTTTCAAGTGTTTCTAGAAGAAAAAATGACGAAAAAAATATTATTTTAAAAACTAAAAAAGGAAAATTCCTAAAATATAATGAAAAATAGCAAGCTTAAACCATTTGTAGTAAACTGTCAGACACGGCATATTTTAGCAAAAAATACAAATGGAAATTTGCACATTCACAAATAGTGACGACATAACAACAGAAAGTTGTTTGGTTTTGATATAGTGGTTAAGCATTAACAAAAAAATTAGTGTTAAAAACAACCTAGGAATAGATCTATTGACCTTAGTATAGAATACCCCCCTCCCCCCAAAACTTATGCCTTCTGAAACTTAAGTAAAGAGCACCCAAATATATGTTCCAGACCCCAGAAAAAGTGCGTAAAACACTTATTAGTCACAACTTCCATACGCTGGCCTACCCCTAAGCCTAAGGGCTGCTTCTAAACTTGTTGTTCCAAAGGGTAGTTACAACGATTTTTAGAAGGTCTGATTTGGGGGTTTCTATACTAGCGCCGATTTATTTTCAAGTTGAAAGTTTCAGCTCATTTTTCGCCTCCATAGCCTAATAATATTCATAAACCGAAAAACTTGCAAGTTCGATTCCACCTGCAAACACACACATTTATTTAAATGTCTGCAATTCATGTCTATCACTTTTCTATGGACTCTGAACCCCGTTCTTTGCTCATATCAGCATTGCTAACAAAATATTTGTAGTACTTAGTGCTTGTGTGCCCCACCTTTCAATCAAACCATAATCTTTCGTCATCGTCTGCTGCAAACAAAAGTGCCTTATGATGATGGCTGATGTTTGATTAGTGACTCATTAAGGGAGTAGTAATGTCTGCGACTTTTGTTGTCTGATGTCTTCTTTGAACATCTGCATTTACTATTACTAATCAAAAACTCGCGCCTTCTCTAAAGCAAAGCGAAAAAGTAGTAAACAGACATGTGCTGTCCATGTGTAAACTTTTTTGTTCCGCCGAAAATAACCCAACTGACAACACAATTTAGTGTTTAAATGAAAGGCCAAATGGGTGGAAGTAATTGAGGGAGCTGTAAAGAAAAGTCATGTGAGTGGTGTATTTATATGTGTGTGCAGTAGACCTCTACAAACGTGACTGCAGCCTAACTTTCCTTTATTCATTTCAATGAAATTGCAAGCAGGAAAAATTAAAAATGCTAAATTTGGCAATAAATTGTGACCCTTGAACTGTTTTTGCTTGTTTGAACGAGATGTTTATCATTTGTTGGGGTTTCCATCTCTTTTTTGATTGATATAGGTGTGACCAATTGGGGTCTTGCCACTTTTGTTGTGTTTGTTTTTTGGGACAAAAAGCAATAATGTGGGTGCAAAGATCATAAAACAGAACATTCAAAATAAAAAAAATTGTTAATATTTTTTAATTTTAGAGCAGCCCACAACGAACTTGAGAAGAACCGTAGAGCCAACCTTCGCAGCTATTTGGACAACTTAAAGACTGTTTTGCCATCTAATGTGGACTCCACACGCGACACCACTCTGTCCTTGCTGACTCGTGCTAGAAACCACATTAGAGTGAGTTTTTTTTGACATTTTCGCCGTAAAATTATAATAAAAATACCGTAAATCGCCTGATTTTGTTGAATGCGAGAAAATCTGCAAAATAGGCCATTTGTGCCACTAAAAACGAGTCCGAAAACTCCTCTTTTTTATTAATTTGCAACACTAAATCCTCTTTCCCAGAATATTCCGACAAAAAAAACTTCCAAAAAAACATGTTGTCTTGTTATTCTACACTCTATTTACTGAATTTATGTTGTGGTTAGTATGAATGTTGATGATCAGCAAGGACAACTTTCATTAACTCGCTTGAAATTCACGTGCCCGCCATCTAAACAGGCAAAACATAAGCCTGGCTGTGTCTTCCTCCCCACAAAAAGTAGGAAATAAACAAGCGGTTGATCTCTGGCTCAGTCAGTTGACAGCAGGCATGCCTGAGGCAGCCTATCTTTGCACAAATAAATTTTTAGAAAAAAGCAGTAGTAGTTCTGTCTACTCATTTTATTTTTCGCCATAAATAGAATTGTCAAAGAATGGGCTGGCACACGCTAACACACCTATTAATTAGATGCACATGAAATGGCACCTTGCAAAAGATTTTCAAAAGCAGTACACTTTGGCTAGTTCGCATGATGCTAGATTAAAAAAGAGCACTTTTGCAAAATCTTAAATTATTTTTTGAGTAGCTGAAAGAGGAAAGTGTGCAAACACTTTCAAACGCCTGCTTTTGAATTTGCAAAATGGAGAAATAATTTTTTTTTAATTACTATTTTTTTGAAATCGTTGAGTTTTTTGGGATCAAGCTATTTTCGCAGCTAAAATTAAACTTCTGTAAAACTTCCAACTTTTCTAAAATAAACACCCAATTTATCAAGAATTCTTAGTATTTTTCAGTCTTGTGCTTTGCTCTTTTGCATTCTCTGAACCAATTTAATCAAAAACTGCAAAGATGGCATTTTACAGGTCAAAGTTTTGGTTGCAATCTGGACTAAAAGTGCACGCCCAAAATTTATTTATTTTTGAATGTGGCAAGCAAGCAAACCAAATTACCCAGCTGACAATCCAATTTGTAGTAAGGGTGAGAAAAGTGAAAGACTGCTTTTTATAGAAAATGCTGAGAAAAAGGATTTTTGCTTAAGAATCATGTCTGGGTTTTTTTTTGTTATTTTTACATGAGAAATTCATTTTTAACATTTATTTTGCGCATTTTTTGGATTTCAAAGCAGAAAATACATTTTTGGAGAACTGCTCCTACGGCCATTCTGGGAAGACTGCTGCCTTGTTTTATTGGCTTTTTGTGTGGCTTGGGTAGGGAAGTGGAATTTGCCGAGGAGTAGTGGTTGGCACCAGAGGGCACACAGGGAGAAGGCATGCCTGTTTGTGCTTAAAAACAAAAATTGTTTTTAGGGTTTGAGGCAACACATGAATATATGTGTTTTTCTTTGCGACCAAAATAATTGATAATATGAAATTGGGTTTTGAGAAAGTGACGAAAACAGGATTGACAATAATGTTTTTTCAAAAGGAAAAACAACCAATTTATAGTACTTTTTCAGAACGAAAATTTCTTTCGCTTTAATTCCGCCTTGGGAAATTCGACCCTAGTATAGAATACCCCCCCAAAACTTATGCCTTCTAAAACTTAAGTAAAGAGCACCCAAATATACGTTCCAGACCCCAGAAAAAGTGCGTAAAACACTTATTAGTCACAACTTCCATGCGCTGGCCTACCCCTAAGCCTAAGGGCTAAGCCTAAACTTGTTGTTCCAAAGGGTAGTTACAACGATTTTCAGAAGGTCTGATTTGGGGGTTTCTATACTAGCGCCGGAAATTCTTAT
The DNA here is from genome assembly GCA_029231635.1 of Ditylenchus weischeri. Taxonomy (NCBI): domain Eukaryota; kingdom Metazoa; phylum Nematoda; class Chromadorea; order Rhabditida; family Anguinidae; genus Ditylenchus; species Ditylenchus weischeri. The sequence goes on from JAMRYI010000149.1 coordinate 112,331, forward strand.
TTCTATGAAAATTTTGCAAATTGTGGTTCATATAAAACAAAACAAAAAGTCATAAAAAAAAATTAAAAGACGTAAAGGGGCAGGCGGAATCAAACTTGTGGAGCCAATTTTTACTAACTAAAAAAATTCGGTTCCGTTTGGAAACATGTCACTTTAAAATAAATTGAAATTTTCGATTCCGAAATAAATAAATTCAAAATAACTAAAAGAAATCAAGAGAAAACTAAATTTTCTCTATTTCTAGGCCATTCGAGAGCAAAAAGAGCAGTTGCTTCAACAACGAAATGCCATGCTTGCCGAGCATCTATCCCTGTGCCGAGAACTGGAAGCAGAAAATGACAACCAAGTTGAACAAGCACAAGAACAGCCAGTAGTACTACATCAAAATGCTCCAGTGGAGTGCACACTTACCCAGCAACAGCAGCCAATGCTCAGTCAGTCTCCCTGCGACATCCCTTCTGTGGCCAAACTCTGTTTCACACCTCCAGCTGCATTTCTTGAGCAGTTGAACCTGGGTAGCAATTCAGCCTTCAGCACTCCAGCCATGCCTCAGAAAAAATCTGTAGACTTGTATATGGATGGGTTGTTGCCTGCCGTGCCGTTGCTGTACCCTTACACCAACCAGAGCTTTGGATTGAGTTGTTGAGCAAATTTTTCATTTTTGTTTTTGTCTGTCTCTCTCGAAATGATTCTACGGGTAATACTAACCCTCCTCGTCAATGTTAAAAAAGGCATTTTAACAGCCTTTTAATTGTTATGCTTCTATTTTCTACTTGTGCAGCCGATTAAGCTCAGATAAAAGAGGAATCAAGCGTGTTTGCATGTTTATAAAAAACGTTTCTGATAGATATTCATGCTATTTGAATGTGTAGGAGACTGTTTATAAAGGCTTTAATTAAATTTTCCTCCTGCCTGTTTTATCCACTAAAAATGGTTACTTTGGAGAATTGTTTTTTTCAAAACTTATTATATTGTGTAAATGCCAAATGTTATTTGTGTTTTTGTGTATTTGTTGTAATAAGTGTGCTAACTGTTATGAATAATAAAAAAATTAATTAAAACAAATCTAGACTTTCATAATATTTTCACGAAATATTTACTAAAGTAGAATGTTGATAAAGTTATGTCGAATGCTTGGTAGTAGAGCTTGATGGCATAACATGAAAAGAACAGGGTGTTCAAATTTTTTGCGACACATCTGTTTTGCTTGCTTAATACTGGCTCAATTTTTTAAAAAAAGCTCATTCGAAGCCCCATCCTTGCAGTTTCGTTTTCAAAAAGTTGAGTTACATTGTCCAAATTATGCTGAGATAAAGTGGGTAATCATTGAAAGTTGATGCACCTTCACATTGCCCGAGACAAGTTTGAGTCTAAAAGGGACCTCTATTTTGCGACGATGTGGATAAGTCCAGAGGCTTAGCCAGAATTTTTTAGCGGAGGGCCTATATATCACAAGGGACCCTCCCGGCGTGTCATTTTGAGGACCCTATCACGTGAATTTTTTTGTATATTCTTGTAAAGCATGTATGACTTTTAAGTGAAACTGGGCCATTTAGGCGATTTCCATGAAAAGTGGTACAACACTCAAATCAAGGATATGAAATAACCATGATATCATGCTTTTTGTTGGAAATTTAATTCAATGTCTTTTGTTCACAAAATTTTTATTTTCGAGTTGTGAGCATTCAGTACTCAAAATGACCGCTAGAATCTAGCAAACATTTTGGTAGTAAAAAACCATAAGTTTATTTAAATTTTTTTAGAAATAAGCAAAATCAAGTCAAGTAACAGAGTGTTATGGAGATTAGGTCGCGTAAAACGTGTGACTTGGTTTTGCTGGTCTTGAAATTTTTTTATATAAACTACGTTTTCTCTATTAGAATAACCACTAGAATCTAGCGAACATTTTAGTAATAAAAACTTAAAGAGTTAATATAAAACATTTCAAGACCAGCAAAACTGAGCCACATAACAGCGTTTTACGTGACCTAATCCATAGCACTCTGTTACTTGACTTGGTTTTGCTTATTTCTAAAATTTTTCAATAAACTTATAGGTTTTTTGTTTCTCAACTACTTACGAGCTCTACCGATTCCGTTTTTCAGATTTTGGTTGAGCCCCCCAAAATTATGAAATCGACATAAAATTTTTTGGATTTTTAATAAGCCCACATGTGTGCTTATTAAAAAAAATGTGATACTTTACAATATACGGTAATGAGCAATGCTTCTGGGTGGAATCTAACATTTGGTTTCGTTAAAATCTTAGAACCAATATAGTTCTAACAAAACACAATTTTGCCCACATTCTACTGTATCTCTAACACTAGTTCATGATAGGTGGGGAGTGCTGATTGGGGGATCTCCTGCTCAGCGTGACTTCTCCTACCACCACCCATAAACAAAGAAAAGAAGAGCAATTTGTGTGTGGAATGTGGTGGTGGTGGTCGGAGAGAAAGACCTGCCTGCTCACTCCTACCCTGCCAGATCATATCATCTCCTTGATGGGGGTCCAAAGTATACTAGCCTTGTGTGTGTTAGCAAACACAATAATGATTGGTGACATGCGTCAACGACACACTGGAGTACATGTGACTCTCGCAGTGTTTTCCCCGTTTCTGTCGCTTATTCCTTTTTCTGTTGACTCTTTTCTTTTGTGCTACTAATTTCTAATCAAAACAGAATAAGATAAATATTTGAAAAAAAACTTATTTGTTAAATTTGGTGTGTGGTTTGCAGAAACTAGTTGGAAAAGTGGGGTTGGAATGTTAAAAAATCGGCCTGGCCACTTTAGCAAATTCTGCTATTATTGCCAAATTGCCACTATCCCACCGTATAAAACCCCCAAGACTCTTGATCAATACAATTCGCCTCCAAACAATTTTTTTATTTCTGACTTTTGGGCGATAAGACATGTCTTTGTCCCATCAAGCAAAAATCCCAAAATCGACAGTTTTTGAGCCAATAATAATTCTAGTCAAAAACAAAAGGAAACTGTAGAATTTCTCTTATATTATACGAGAAATTCTACAGTTATCTCATCTTGAGTCAGGATGAGTGGGTGGTCATCCTGAGTCATTTAAGGCCCTATTTTCACAACGGTGCAAAAATGATACTGGTGCAAAAATAAAAAAAAGGAATTCAAAAAAATCTGAACACCACGCAAAATTAATATTAAATTTGACATTCGGCTGCGTGCACAACATTTTTTGGGAATTGAAATTATTGTTTTGATTGAAAAGAAAATTTTGTTGTGGGCGAAAAAGGTCAGTAATGGTACTAAAAAACTTGATATTTCCTTTTAACTTGTTTTATAAAATTAAAAATTGAGTAATTTAATTTAGCTAAAGGTCGTGGAAATTTCTGCTTCAAAAAATAAGTAAAGTATATTGAGAAAAGACCTTTGAAGTCATCAATCGAGCGTGAAAAACTCGTTTTTGTTGTGCTGCAAGCATATATAGCTATAGATGTAACACACCGATATTAAACAACAGGAAACACCACCTTCGTGACTATGCTTTTCTCTAAAAACAGTTTTATGTTTATAACTTGCTTTCATAACGTTTAGCAACAAGAAGAATCAGACAATTTTAGAAGTCGAAAATACAGCTTCCGACCGCGGTTTAGGTTGACCACAAAGTTTATGCAGATTTAAGATTCTGGCCCTATCGAAAAAGTACGTGTATTTTAACCTTGGTAAGCATGTTATCTTAATTTTTTTAACTTTATTTTTTTAGTTAGGGACAAATGCCTACTTTTCACCTAAGCATAAGTCAAAAAACCATATAGGACCAAGGTGAAAAATTTCGTCCATAGAACCAAATTTTTCCTACTGTTTTTTACTATGCTCAAATGGTGGTAGGCGGAAAAACCACTTTTTGGTTTTTTCGCCGCGGCGATGCCAACCCTACTTTTTAGCCGCAGTGAAAAATCCAAAATGTGGCTATTCCGCCTACCGCTGCTAAAATTTAGGAATGATAAAATCTAGTCTGTTCACGTGCCCACCTACTAAACAACACTGAAAAAAAATCACGTGACCATAGCATGCACCGCAGAGATGCAGGCAGCAGCCCTGTTCAGTTGATTGACGACCACAACCAGCATTGGGGGATGCAATGGGGGCATCAGGGACCCAATGCAGTGATAAATGGCGGACTCTGCTGTCGACTTTGAGTGTTTCCCCACTTTGTGAATGTGTGTGTCTGGCTATGTTGGGGATGACTGACTGCATGGTCAACAAGATTGATTGATCAGAGAGGGAAACATTTTGATTCTTTCGAGAATGTAATCTGTTGCTAGAAAATGCTGATTAGGAAAAAAAGGTTCCTTATTGTTTCGGAAAGCACGCAAATTTCATGTGGATGTTTTTAAATGAAGATCATACGCTTTTGGTGATTTTTCAATTATCTTTTCAAACTCAAAGCGAAATTTCATGCCAAAGTTGTAAGTCGACTGGCTAGTTTTTGTTTGAGCTTAGGCTTAGAAGCCTTCATGAACAGCAGAAAACAATAAGAATTCTACACACAATGTGTAACTTCAGGCCTCAAACGAGAATTCTCGGCCAGGGCCATAATTGCACCCCTGCCAGGATCAGGCATCGAAAAGCACACTGTTTTCTCTCTCGCTGACACCTTTTTTGAAATTCTACAAATTTTTGTGCACAAGGGTATATTAAGCGTCCAATTTAGTTCAGAAAATTTTCATGCACGCCAAATATCGAAATGAAACGACACGTGCATCACGGCGTGTCAAACACGTCAAAAGACCAAATCGAGATCTTCGTATAGAGACAAATATTTGTTAAAAAATAATTTTAAATTGAAAAAAAACAATTTTACTGGTGTTTTCGATCATTCTTTGTTTTTAAGTATAATTATGCTGTAGTACGCTCTTGTATGTGTAATTTCAATGCCGTTGGAAAGCCCTGAGTTTGCGCTTCTGACATTACCAACTTTCATTAGAAATGTAAAAAAGTTTGAGAAAAGGATGTAAATTGGCCTTTTGGCTTTTCAAAATTGGCCTTTTGAAAGTCAACTTGCTAATTTAAAATAGTTCGTTCTCCGTGATTCTTTGATGAAAAAGTTTTTTGTCTGGCAGGATTGTAGTATGTTAAACCAGTTTTCTGATACACTTAACAGATTTTCTGGATGAGCACTTTTGAGCTTACTAAAGAGGCGTTGCCTTAAAATGTGTCAAAATGCCCCAATTGCCCCCAAATCGATGTCTTGTTCAAAAACGAGTGGCAATTTTTCGCACCAGACAGTTCAAACAGAATTATTAAAAGAGGGACGGAAAAAATCAACGGTCCCAGCTGGGGAACGAACTTTGTTTGACTGCAAGAATAAAAAGAATATTTTTGAATAGAAAATTGCCAAAAAACACTTGAAACTAACAACGCAATGCAAAGCCCTTGTGACTTGACATGCAACTAAATTTGACGCTTGATATACCATTGTGTAGCGAAAATCGTAGAATTTCAAATACTTCGCACCAATATATATTTTTTACACCAAACAATAGACCCGCCAATCCACCTGACTGATATGGAGTAAAATCAAAGTTGTAAAATCAAAATATCTTCGAAAAGACTTGGTGTTGCTTTCCCCATGGAATTGCCTCAATTATGTGCACTTTACTAATCGAATAGTTTTAGGCGTTATTACAAACCCGGCACTGCTGGAGAATCCGTTCTCATTTTTTGCCTTGTTGGAGTAATCTACAGCCCACATATACGAAAGAAGCAGAAGTTTTGATAACGGCAAATTATGTGCATTTCACTAATTGAATAGTTTTAGGCGTTATTCCAAACCTTACCTAGTTCTCCAAGCTCAAAAAGGCTTTAACTGGTGCAAAATTGAAGTGGCAGTTTTCTCGACTCATCCCACGCATGAGTTTCAATCACATGACCAAGTATTTGGTAAACTGTCATACAGTTCATTCTGGCATAAGTCCGCACGGTGGAGATAATTTTCATTACTGTGTTTACCGCAAGCATCATGAACTCCTTAAACAGTAAGCTGGCGGATATAGTAGCATAGGAATGATTAAATTACTTAAAAACAATGTTTAACAACTTGAAATTGACAAAGTACAATGGTAGTGAAATCAGTTTTCTAATAGACGAATGCAAAAAGGTTTGTGATTGGGACATCAACTTTACCAAAGCCTACCCTTACTACTAAACTCTTTACTGTCTTACTAAAAATATAAAATATTGATATTTTTTAAAAAATTAATCAAATAGCAGCTAACAGGGCGGTCACACGAATTTTATACAGTCGAACTTCTGTTTAACGACATTATATATACAACGACTCTTTTCATTTAACGTCCTATAAAAATAATTCGGTTGGTCTAATTAAAATTCGAACAAAATGACTTTCTATACAATGACTTTTTTTGATGACTCCTTCTATCTAACGTATTATCACTCAAAAGTGACTCTGGATGCATGGAGACTTGGAGTTGAGTCACGCACACACACACATATCTTAGACGCAAATCACTCGAAAGTGACTCTGGATGCATGGAGACTTGGAGTTGAGACACGCATACACACATATCTTAGACGCAAATCACTCGAAAGTGACTCTGGATGCATGGAAACTTGGAGTTGAGACACGCACACACACACATATCTTAGACGCAAATCACTCGAAAGTGACTCTGGATGCATGGAGACTTGGAGTTGAGTCACGCACACACACACATATCTTAGACGCAAATCACTGAAAGTGACTCTGGATGCATGAAACTTGGAGTTGAGTCACGCACACACACACATATCTTAGACGCAAATCACTCGAAAGTGACTCTGGATGCATGGAAACTTGGAGTTGAGACACGCACACACACACATATCTTAGACGCAAATCACTCGAAAGTGACTCTGGATGCATGGAGACTTGAGCTGAGTCACGCACCCACACATATCTTAGACGCAAATGAAATCAATTGTTCGACAGGTTTGATATCTTTTTCATTCCAGCGTTCATTATATTTTTGATTTAGATTTACTTGTACATTCAGCGCTGCTAAATTAGAGTTGTATACTGCGGGAGCGTTGAAAATTAACAGGTTCTGACGTTTTCGATAGCGCGACCCTCGATATACTGTCGAAACATTGACTGGTCCTTCCGCGGATACACACTGTCCTGCTGCATTTTGAAACTTCAACTGCATTTTGAATTGAAACTGCATTTTGAATTTTAAAACTATATTTCCGGTGACTTCAGCAGTTAATTCGGTTTCAAATTTTTCGTGAGTGCAATAAGCGTGTACCGGTAAGGGGTCGTATACGAAAGTCCCGAATCGTTTTACGCATGCACCGACTGATGGGTCACACATTTACATATCTCCTAGGTCAGATTTGAAAGGCAAGAATACAACAGTCCAAAGGAACCAAAGGTTAAAACGAAATTACTCTGTTTTGTGCACTGTTGGCCATGAAATGCATATTTAGGAGTTATTTCTATGTGTGTTGACCATTTTTCGTCGCTCTCAACAATCAACTCGTCATTTTTTGGAGATTTTTGATTAGTGAGCATACCCCAACAATCTTGAGTTGACACATTTCGTATCGTCGTCGCATCGGAAATAATCGATTTTCCAAAATATAACGTCGTGTCAGTGCAAATTGATCTAATTTGTTCAACGCAGTGAAAAACTGGGTTAAAATGGGGCACCACAACTGGTATATAGAGTTGGCTTTGGTAAACTTGTGGTATTTCCCGTGGTGTTTTTTCAATTACGGTTTTTCAACAATTTTTGAGGGACCTTGTGCACTGCAAATTTGGTACTGGGCGCAGGTAGGTGCATTAAAAATGGAAAGCAGCGCCGAAATTGTTAAAAGTGGTAGCACTGGTTCTTGAAATGTGGTTTATGCAGGCATTTTTTTTGGTGGTTGCGCACGGGCTCTATTTTGTTTATTATTTCTTGAAGACATTTCTCCGGATCGATAATTGTCAATCGGGGTAAACCACTGGTCGTTTTGCCCCGATGGTGGTTGATAATATACCGACGGTCGGAGTGGGTGGCGGGCTGGCCTCTGTCCTTTATTATTAGGTCTGTCCAAATAACCGTGAGTATCTTAGACGATTGTATGGACCTTGCCTATTCTATCTCGTTACCAGTTGAGTTACCAGACTCCACACGAAAGAGATCGAAAAGCCGGTCCCCGGATGAACGATTACAGTCAAAAACTTAAAAAGTGGACGGTATTTTAAAGTCTAGCGAGTGTGAATCGGATGTCGAACTTTGAGTTTCGGCGAATCAATCACTGTCAACATATTCAAAAGTCATAAAATTTTTACCTATCGATGCACAGGGGCCCAGGCAAACGAACCTAGTCGTAACACCTAGACAATTCCATAGGTGCAAAAGCTCTACTCATTATAAGGAACTTTTGTTTGAACCCAATGCCTATGCATGGCCAGACCCAATTTGAAAAAACTTTACAAACCAACCTGTTAGACCATCACCTTTTTACAAACAAATATCAGTTTCAGGTAAACGTAATCTCACAGTAAACCGTGGTTTTTTTCTACCAAAGAGTAATACAAGCAACGTTAACAGCTAGTTTATTCAAATCAAAAACCTATTATAATACAATCAGGATGCTACTAATGTATATATTCAATGGCCTACACCGCTCGTTCGAGCGACACATCTTGGAATCCAGCGGCATCGACAACCACAACCACGATGCAGCCGGCCGGTCATGTGGCGCACCGAGCGCCGCACATAACCGACTGGTCCGCGTTCAACCAACGGAAACCGGTGTAGTCGCCGCGTACCCACGCAGCAGTTTCCTAAAAAGACTTTTAGAAGTTCATAAAGCAGCGTCATATGCTACAATTAATCCAGCCAGAAAGGCAAGCGTAATGAGCAATCCAAAAATGCTACGTCATCACGTTGTAATGCCACGCCAAACTATACTGATCCGCATAGTTTGAGTCCAAGCCAATCGGCAAACGGAAATCCAACGCGAAACTAAAAACAAATCCAAAACCTTTCCAATTTTTTTCAAAAACCGGGAGTCCTACCCTTCTGGTCGAACACAGTGATAACCCAATCCACATGCTACGGGCATTTCCAAGCGAGACTCGCAGTGCAAATCATCTCCGGTATGGACGAACAACAACTTGGTCATCGCACAATTTTTTTCATCCGAAGTAAATATAGCACAAGTTACCAAAGCCAATGTTAGCCCAAATTGCAGTCTTTTAAACCGACAACAACCTTTTGGCGAATTTTTTTGCCAGCGTAGATCACACATTTTGTGAAAAGGAATAGTTCTAGTGGGTAGTTAGACACAAAGCGTCACAAACTCAGCTACATTCCTTGTGACTCACCACATATTATACAGAGAGTTAATTTATTTAAGAAAACTGAACAGGCATTGAAATGGCGTTGAACGTTTCAATAATGTACAGCTCCTGTTTTTCGAGCAACAGTAAACATACCGTATTTCCGCTAAAAAGAGCCCATGGGCGCTTATTTTTTTAAACCCCCAAAAATCTGAAAATTGGAGTCGACTTCGAACAGTGTGGGTGCTCAACCGCCAACTGAAAAGTGGACTTGGTAGAGCTCTTGGGGGTTAAGAAAAGACAATAAACAATAAGACAATAAACAGCTTTGCTAACAATGTTTTTTTTCTGAGCTGAGATATAGATCCTCAAAGTAGGGGGTGTGGGCTTATTAGAGGAAATACGGTGCCTACATCAAGAGCTCTCATGGAGACGACATGAAGTACCCCAGGGCCTCGGCCCGGAATGAGAATTTTACCTTTTTGTAAATTACAAAAGACAAAAAAGCAAACAAAAATTGCCTTTTTTGCCCTAAAAAGCAATTTTACTTACTTGTTTTTGGCCAATATTTTTTTCGCCTAATTTCTTAGGAGACTGATGAATGGAACTAACCGCAAAACTGTGTGTGCTGACTCTACATTTCCTCATCCTCTGCCCAAGACCAAATAGCATTGAATACATCACGAACATGTAATCATCTGAGGTATGTCACTCGGATGGGTTAGTCACAGATGCTGATATTTCTAACGAAATACTCTACAAACAAGCACCACAATGAGCTAAATCACTAACAGAAAACAAGAACGAACCAACTGACTGAATGAATTCCTGTTTGTTTTCTTTGCTTGTCTTGGATGCATATACCCTCTCACCCGTTTCCGGATCTACCGCAACTGGAGATTTTATTTCTGCAAAATCAACGAGCGAAATTTTTTGTAGATGTTGACAGGTTTCTCATCGTCCTAAAGTTTCCAGAAAAAATACAGGTACTGTGCGCACAAAACAAGCACTTCGCTTGAATAATAGCCCTTCTCAGATGCTTTTGAAGAACAGGGATGCTGGTTCTAGAGAAATGAGTAACATAATAAACGCACTTACGCATTCAACCTCCTAGCAATAATTTTGAAACATCCAATTAGGGCATAGGCATCTAACGATGCGTACCTTTTTTCTAAAAAATTAATTAGTATTAACACAGCCCACAACTCATAAAATAACTTACGTTCCAGTCGGAGAGGTCTTTATATCCAGTTGCCTACTCGCTCACTTTTGTGCCGCTCTCTATCCAACCGCCGTTCAGCCACCTCATATAAGCTCAGACTTATGGAGAAGTTTGATAGACCTGGTAAAATTTAAATAAAAAATTTTGCGCCTTTATTGCAGAATATACTTCGCAGTAATGTTGCGAAATATCATGTAATAAAAAAGCTCGATTAGTAGAATACTGTACGTTGATTGGCTGGTTTGATTTAGGTAACGCCAATTCCACTTCATTCCCGCCAACCATTGAGCACAGCCTATCTCCTGTGTCACGCTGTGCTTGGCTGTTTGACCTAGGTCACTTTCTTTTCCCGCCTTTATTGCGAAATAACTAACAGGTGTTACGGTTGACTTGTGTATTTCGAAAGTATATTGCGAAATAGGTAACAGCTGTTCTTGACCTATATTTGGCAATGATAGGTAACAGCTGTGGTACTTGTTTAGTTTAGGCCCCCAAATCACCAACAATAAATTGTAAACATCAAATTTTTTTATTCGCAAACATATAACAACGCAATTTGCGACCACAAAGAGCAAACATGGGGCGAAGAGCAAACATGGGGTTTCACTACAAGGGTGCGTAGGAACCTTGCCCCATCCCACTCTTCTCGGACTGCAAATACTACTAAAAACTGCCTAAAAATTGCCTATGATACTACTATCTAACAGTACTCGCTTAAGTACTTTAAAATTGTAGCACCTTCGGGCCATAGTACACTGGGAGTAGTGTATAAAGAAAGTTTAGTGGGAGAGAGTGTTGTAGTGGTGTGGTGGTGGTGAGTGGGGTGATGTGGTAGTAGCTTCTTCTATACCAGATTTTGAAAAATGGGGGGGGGGGGGCCTAAACTAAACAAGTACCACAGCTGTTTAATAGTGTCCCATAGGTATAGACTTAAAAAGGGGCGGAGCTTAACACCTTCCTATACCTATGGGCTTCTCTTTGAAAGTGCCCCATAGGTATGGGGCGGAAAGGCGGCATCCTTTGATCGGTAAAAACTTGGCTTCAGTACTACTCATGGATTTCTGATAGAATAAATGCGGTTTATCAGACTGTTCAAAAAAATTTCCATGATTTCATTTAAACGATTCTATTAAGAATCAACATCAGCAACAAATCACTCCAGTGGGTAGTCTTTTTCTTGCTCGATGTTTGATTTCTATTGCTCCACCTTTGAAAGAGGAAGATAAAAGACGAAAATTTAAAGAACTGCTTGCTTTGATCACCTCTTCAGTTTTTGAAGTGTTAGCCCTAGAATGGGAGATTGTCGTTGCGAGGCAGAGACTTGTCATGGAGCGTACAATAGTGCATTTGTCACTGTTGATTTTACGCTTTTTTAGTTCGGTTTTATTACAAAGTTTTTTTACAAAAAGTACTGCCAAAGTTAACAAATTATTTGTTTGCAGGTAACTGTTACAGTTCGTAAAATAAAAACGACATTTTTAATATGAACTTTCTAATAATACATTCTATCTCCCATGGCTTTCTCGTCACCAAATGTGGATTTTGCGCTTCCTCTGAAATCATTTGTTAATTTAATTCACCCTGAAAAGTTAAGAACTTCATTTTTTAAATGCGCGCCTTAACTTGTTTTGATTTATTCCAAATTTTTAATTGCTATGTATCCTTTCAAATTAATTTTTCGGTTATTAATAGATCATTTTTATTGGGGAAAGGGTGTTACTAATTTGCAACACCAAATTGCTGAAATCCAACTCTTAATTACTGAAAAAACAGCACCTAACTTTCAAAATTTCCTGCCTTACTGTAAGGAGGGTTCCCGTGAGTTTTGAAAAGTTAAGGCGGGGACCAGCAAATTTTTTGAACCATTCTATTTTTACTCGTAATGCATCAAAACTAATATTGATGACCTCATACTACTTTTAAAAACTAGGCAGAAAACTTCAAAAATTTTGATGAAAACGTATGTAATTTTTTTTTTGGAAAAGAAAAGAATTGCTGGCCCCCGCCTTTTCTCCGTGTCGCGCACGGGCATGCCCCTTTGACATATTTTAAAAAAATCTGGCAATGGATCTCAGCTTTCTAACGAGATATAAAAAATTTACTGAAAAAGATATTGCAACAAATGATACGCCGTCAGAAACTAGAGTTGATGGGCTACCTGATAGCGTTATCACTTAAAAAAAATTGTTTAGATATCTACCTCATTGACTAAAAAAAAAGACGGCACTTTTTATCTAAAAGACGGCATTTTTCAGCTTCGACCTATTTAAAAACGTCATATTATCGTGCTCTCTTTAAAACATGATTCTTGCATGTGTGAAAATGACAGACTTTCTTTGAATTATGGTCTAAAATCAACTCACTTGGCTCTATGCAACTTTATTTTTTGCTCAAATATTTGGATAAGTCCTTTCCACATTTCGATTTGCTCAGCAACATCATCTTTTTCACCTACATTAAAAAGGTCGCTATTGAGTTGATTGATGCTTTTAAGACAATCACTGTTTTGCTTCTGCAATGGTGCATTATTTCAGAGTTTTATTTATTTATTAAAATTGCCTCTAGATTAAGACATGCAGTCTCAGCTCTGTGCTCTGATTCCATATTAGCGATGAACCAGCTTTGTTTGCCCACATACTCTCTATTTTTTTGCAACTCTTCGGAAATTCTAGTCATTCTGTTCTCTAGATCTGTTAGTTCCTAAAATGCAAGAAAATTTTCATAAATAGTTTATATAAGCGTCAAAAATTAAAAGTAAATTGAGGAGTTAGAATAAAATTTTGAAAAACTTTAATTATAATTTGAATAACCTGTTGAAGTTCTTTCTGTTGTTCTTCCATCCTTATTTTGGATGTCTCGAATTCAGCTTGTTTGGCATAAAACTGCTCATTTTCATTCTAAACTTTATACGATCAAAAAATATTTAAATGCATATTCTTAAATTAGATAGATATACAAAAAATATTTGGCGCTACTTGGATATACCCCCAAACCAAATCAACCAAGCAGGGGGCTTGGTTGGTTAGAGATGCGCGCACTCACTTACCTTAGACATAATTCCGAGCAAGACTTTTGATCAAAAACGCATTAAGAGGTACTTTTTGCCAATTCCCATGTTGAAAAACAGGGTAAAACAGTCAAATGGTCGAAAATTCAAAATACCCGAAACTCGATTTTTTATAGACTAGAACTCAAAAATAATGCTTTTTTCGAGCTCCTGAGGCGATTTTGAGTCGATATAGGGTGTTTGGAAACACTTTAAAAAAAATTGAATTGGGGGGGGGCATTTTTTTAGTTTATCATTTACCTATTAGCATTTTTTTAACTCACAAGAGCTCTACCGATTCCACTTTTTAGATTTTAGTTCAGCACGCAAATAATCTAGAGAACCACCCAAAATTTTCCCGATTTTTGGAGGGTTGAAAAATGGAGCACCCGGGGGCTCTATTAGAATATTTACGGTGCATTCTTATTTCCCCAAAAACAGTATAATTTTTCTGATTAGATTTGTGGGCGCTACCGGAGTATACCCCCCCCCCAAATGAAATTTTTTTTGAACTTTTTCAAAACACCATTTTAACCATTTTTAAGCATTTCCTACACGCTGAACACGATAAAAAAGGTGTTTTCACCTACTTTTTTCTATAAAAAGTCGATTTTTTTTAAATCTTGAATTTTGGTATTTTTAGTTGATTTCTGTTTATTATAACTTAGTAAATCAGATGTTGAGGGTACCTTGACCCCAAAAAGATGGAATTTGAACATAGTTTTGTTAACTGGGGCCTACCGCATAAAGAAACTCTGGTATGCATACATTTTTTTTGCATCCAGAGTCACTTTCGAGTGATTTGCGTCTAAGGTATGTGGGTGTACGCATCTCAACCCCAATTAAAGCCCCCGAAGGGCGCAGGGGCTTGGTTGGTTAGAGATGCGCGCACTCACTTACCTTAGACATAATTCCGAGCAAGACTCTTGATCAAAAATGCATTTAGAGGCTCTTTTTGCCCAGCTCCAGTGACCAAAACATGGTAAAACAGCCAAATGGTCGAAATTTCAAAATGCCCAAAACTCAATTTTTTATTGACCAGAACACAAAAATAATGTCTTTTTTGAACTTCTGAGGTGATTTTAAGTTGATATAGGGTGTTTGGAAACACTTTTAAAAAAATTTCATTTGGGGGTATACTCCGGTAGGGTCGATTTGTGTATACAGAATTTCGAAATTCAATTTAACAAAAAATGTATGAGCATTTCAAATTGTTGGAAATTCTCAGGACACCTTGTATTAAATAAACTCCCTTGTGTTCATGATAAAAAGATTCGATCTCTTGATTAAGCTGTTGCACAGCAGATCGTTTTTGATTGATCTCATTGCTTAGCTCTTCTGCCCCACTTTTTAAGTTTCTGACATTAGTGGTGGTTGGTTTGGCTGTTTTGGGTCGTTGATTGAGCAAGTCACTATCCTCTTCCATAGTTTCAATGACTCCTCGGCCCTCATTTATCTAAATATGCCAATTAACTCACATTCTTAATTTTATCTTTTGTTCTAAACATAAAAATCATCAAAGAGAATCATCTAGAAACCGTCTAAGCTTTATTTTATTTTAAAATATTTGTGCTAAATATTTTCGCAATTATGTTTTTGAAAAAGTTCTAATGATTATAAACTGAAGTGTAAAAAGTTTAAAAAATTTTACATTTTCTTGCTTGATCTCCTTGAACCTTTGACTCAACACTTCAATGGTCCTCTCCAGTATTTGGACTTCGGCTTTGGCTTGCTCTAATTCCGCCTTCTTGCGTTTGTAGAAATTGCTTTTGTTGCGTAGTTTTTTCACGTAGATTTTGTACTAAATTAATGATAACTGATTTATGTTATCAGTCACAATTATATGTGACAAACCAAATGCACACACTCACCTGGACCGACGAAACCACTTCTTGTTTGCCCGACTTTTCGGTTAGCTCTGTCTTTTTAGCCATAATCATTGCTTCAATGTGGTCCAGCTCTTGTCTAAAATATGTATACTTGTATGAGAAATGGTGGCTGTGGACTTGACGGCTGGATTTACCTAGTCGAATGAAGAGAATCAGCGATGTTTGCCTTTTTTGCGCTGTATATTAGTGGACTGGTGTCTGAAAAAATATCTTATTGAAATCAACTTCTTAATTTTGGGTTTCAATCTCTAAACTATTCTTAAAACTGAGATTTGAATATATTGAAAAAGATCTAAAAAATAAAAAGTGAAAAGAGTTAATCATTTAAAACCAAACTTAGCTTCCTTTAGCAAATCTCTTTTATAGAGTCTTTTTTTATTGGAAATGTTTTTTTAAAGGGCATGCTCACCTGTTCAAAATTTGTCCCCGCCAATTCAAAAAAATTTCCTAATCATTGAACTTTTGTACGGATTTTTTAACTTGGTTTCTAACAAAACTATACCTAAAATTGAATTCTAGGCCTTGTTTTGTTAGAAACCAAGTTGAAAAATCTGTATAGAAGTTCAATGATTCGGAAAATTGTTTGAATTGGCGGGGACAAATTGTGAAACAGGTGAGCATGCCCCCCCTTAATAAAGATATGAGCACATTGTTTTTAACTTATAATAGTACATATATATATTTAAAAAGGTAAGGTATTAACCTGTAGATAACTAATTTGTCCTCACTAGCTTCATCCTTTTTGTCCCTTTGCACAGACATGTCCATTATGTTAGTATTCAGCCGTTCAATCTACAAACAAACTCAAATATTTAGGAAGTACATTTTACTAACCTTATCTTTCAACTTAGCAATGTCCTCCTTGTTTACAGTTCGCATAGCCAATATCTTCTGCAGCACTTCCACATTTTTCTTTTGAGCGCTAATGTCGTGCACTAGTTTTTCATTAAGCATGTATTGGTTGACTTCCATTTCTCGCTAAATATATATAATTTGAAGTTTTATTGGGAAGTATCAATATTCAAAATTGTGTTGTTTTGACCTAAATTTTCTGAAATCAGAATTTAACGAGCTTTTTTTCTATTTATAATACTATTGAAAGGAAAACTTGATCTTATCGAGTTACAGCTCCATTTTCATTCCGACTAACCGGTTTTTAGCCCGGTTTTTAAGCAATCCTGCGTCAAGCTAACTTAAGAGTAACTAATGAAGATCAACTAAAAGAATAATTCTAATCTGCAAGGTTTTTTTTAGATGTCACATCTCAGATGGGACTGTCAGCTAGTGCGGATGTCAAGCGTCTAGATTGTCGAGTGTATTTTTAACGATACAATAATTTGATACTTGTATTACTTGCGATTATGGACTTTTGGATCGACCATTCGATTCAACAACCCTACTTCTGATGCCCTTTAAAAAAGAGTCAAACCTTCATTTTGTTCATGAGTACGCGTGGGTCATTAGTTTCTCGCTCTCTTTCTATTTCGTTGAGCGTCCTCTCTAATCGGTTTAGTCGTTGGCCAGTATGCACCAGCTAAAAGTTATAATTTAACTGAAATATTAAAGCACTAATTTTTTAGAGTAATCATTAACATGGGATTGCTGTTTTGGCTAAACAATCAAATCAAAATCATCCCCTATTATCGCATAGGGTACATTTGTTCAACTTCGTTAAGGGGCTAGGACACTTCGCTATGGACAGTTCGCTATGGTTTTTTAATCGCCCTTTTCCTTAACAATGTTGACACTAAAAATATTTGTTCACCGTACCACATTACCTCTTCGTTACCTCTTGCTGCCTCTTTATGAAGTTTTTTATACGTAAGTTTTATACATTTGCACGCCTGTTCTAACTCACCCTAGCTTGTCATTTTAGGTAATCATGTCAAATAGATTCGAAAAACATTTTGGAGTCTTTTAAGCTCGTCCTAACGGTCGCTTGCCTACCTTCCACTTTCCTATCTCATTCAACCAAAGAATGACAAAATAAATGCGAAAAAACAATAAACCAATGACATTGAGACACTAACACGTTTTTTATTCTTGTACTACATCGAAGTGAGAGTGCATATGCCGAATCATACCCATGGTTCTATCATCTGTTAACGGAGTGTTGACCTAAATAAGCCGTTTTACTAGGATTTTAAAATTAAAACGGATAACCTGCTCGTATTCGGCGGAGAAGAAGACAAACTTTGACTTTTCATAGGGCTTGAAGAGAATGAAGTTGTACTGGTAGAGACGTGCCGCCAAAATGAGTTCCTTTGAATGTCCCCATTCCCCAGCCTTCTGATGCTTATTTCCATAATCAACGATTTCTTCTGGAGTGCCGAAGATCCGCACAAAATCAAGATAAGCATACCTCGAATAGCTCCTTTGGACCCTCACAGAAATGAGTCGCGATGTTTCCTAGACCATCCCAGCGCACGGGGGACTGCAAAGTATTCGAAAACATGTGACAACAACTGGAGCACAACAACAGGATAACAGGGAGACTGCAATGTGATACAACCTAGACACAAAATATGATGAGAAATCATCATAAATTAGGAACTATAGCAAACTGTCCATTAAAAAACCATAGCGAACTGTCCATAGCGAACTGTCCTAATAGCCAAGTGTCGTTTTACCCTTCGTTAAACCTACAGCATTTCGTTGTTCTTGGCGCTGTATCTGCAAGTCCTGGTTCTTCTCGTTCTCTTGCCTCAAGCTGGCAGCTAAAGTCATACACTTGTCTAGATCAGGCCTTCTAGCCACTTTTCTCCTGCTTCTCTCAATCTTGCGTGTCAACTGCTCTTTTTCCTCGGTCATTGCCTTTAGGTCGGCGTGGATGTCTTCGGCACGCATAAAGTCTGACCTACTCTCTACTATTCTTCCGTGCACTTCCTACAAAGTGTTTAAAATTAAATTTTAGTGGTCAATTATTGTTTGGCAAATATTTAAAAAGTTCCCAAAATATTTATTAAAAAATATTTTAAGACTTTTAAACTAACCTTAAATTCCTGCATTTTTTGCTCCACCAAATTAATGACACGAAGAACATCTGGTGATTGCTCTTCCACTGGCACCTCCACCTTAGTCAGAAAGCTGGCCAAGTAGACTCTAAAGAGTAAGTTTGTACAAAATATATTTTTTTGCTTTTCTACAGTAGCGCTTATTTAATAATTGAACTTCTTAGAAAAATGTAACATGTAAAGTTTTTCTGATAAAATGTTCTGTAAATTATAATTCAAAAGGGGAAAGGGTAAAATAGTTTTACAAAACAGTGAAATTTTGGTTTAACTGTAACCTAAGACAAGCCCCATCGTGATCTTTAACCCTCATCCAGTTCAATTTGACCCCAATCGATTTCATCGATTCATACAACAACTTTTTTTAAATAAAAAGGTTTCTAGCTTTTGAATCTAGGTAAAGACATTCAGGTAAAGACATAAATTCTAATTAACATTTATACGTTATATAAAGCTTACTTTGTCACAAAAATTTAAAGTGTTTGAGCCTATGTGAACAGCGGTCAATTTGACCCAACAATATAGTTTATTGTTAAAAACACTCACACTTAGAAGCCGGATTGTTCTAATTTAAGCGTATTTTGTTCAGAATTTTTTATTTTTTTTTGTTCAGAATTTCATGCTGAACAAGATAGAAGAAAAAAATTATAAAAAAGTACTTGATCGAAATACAGGGCGGCCCAACATAAACGCATGAATTCATTTCACTTTTTTTTTAATTCACTTTTTTTAAATTTGCGGTACTTTGACGAGATCTTTTTTTATTTGAAAGCTGAATAGATGAAAAATCGAATGACACCAAACTTATTTTTTACTATTTTTACTATTAAATGCATGTATGAAAGAAAAGTTAATTTTCTATCTTTTATGGTCTATCTGCCATGGTCTACAATGCTCAAGAGAAGGCAAGTTGTGTCGAATGGTTTATCGAAGAAGGTAAAAGCGTATCAGCATTCAACATTCGTGAGTGGTGTCGACTACCTACAAATGCTGCAACAATTCTTCTTACCAGCCGTCAGAGGCAAGTGATTTTGATGTTTTGATTCGTTGTTAATTTCTTGCTTTTGTTCAAAATTTGGTTTTCATGCAAGACGGTGCTCCTCCTCACTGGTCATTGGCTGTTCACAATTGGTTGGATGAAAACTTCAAGGCGCGATGGATGGGCCGTGGAACTCCTGCTTCTCCTGCTCCGTTTGCATGGCCTCCATATTTGCCGGATTTGACGCCTTGTGACTTCTTTCTGTGGGGATGGATTAAGAGCCAAGTCTACACAACTCCTATCGTCAGCATGGCAAAACTCCGTACAAGAATTGAATGGGCCTTTGCAACTCTCTCGGAACAGATGGTCAATTGAAGCCTGCGAAATTCGTCTCAAATACTGGCTAGAAGTGAATGGGAAAAGTACAGAACAGGAATATGAGTGATATCATCGTTATTTTTGTCCGTTAAAATTTTGGGCGTGTCCAAATAAAGACTTCTTTTCATGTTCGGTGTCACTCGATTTCTCATTTATTCAGCTTTCAAATAAAAAAAGATCTCGTCAAAGTACCGCAAATTAAAAAAGTTATGATGAAAATGAATTCATGCATTTATGTTGGGTAACCCTGTACTATGAAATGTTTGAGTAAGATACTCTTTGTGATGTTATGTCCTTTTTAATCCAAAACTGTTAAAATCATGTAAAAATATTTAAAAACAAAAAATCAAAAGTCAGTGATTTTTTATATAGTTTGCTTAATCTATCCAGTTTTAGCAGCCAAGAATAACTTTGAAATCTCTACTAATATTTAGACCATAAAAGTGAAAAAGTTTTTTATAGCAATCGCCCTTTGCTTGAAGGCGCAAGTTAAGTAAATGTTTTAGATTTGTAAGAATTTTGCTTACCTTTCCTTCAATCTGTCCACATTGTCAAACATCCACTCTAACACCGGGTAAATGGCTGTTTTATTGCCTTCTAATATGTCTAGGCGCCATTTTTGACTAAATTTTTTTATCTCAATAGCAATCTCTACAACCTGCATGCTGCAACTTAAATGCAGTGTTGTAAATACCGGCACCGGCCAGACTTCCTGCATCTGTTTCGAGCAGTTATAAATATCACCAGCCCTGTGCCGTAGCAAAATGAGGTAGCTTAAAGATCGGCACCGGGTTAAGAATAAAAAAACTAGCCATTTAACCTTTTCTACATAGCGACACCGCCTTGGTGCCATGCTAATTTACGAGGGAATGTTACGCTATAATTATTTCGGTGCCAAGCCGGTGCCGCTATGTAGAAAGGGTTAAATGACATCTTTTTATTCCTAGCCTGGTGCCGATGTTTAAGCTACCTTTTTTTTTTGCTACGGTACCGGCGCTGGTGATATTGATAACTGCTCGAAACAGATGCCCGAAGTCTAGCCGGTGCCGGGATTTACAGCACTGCTTACATGTGATCTATGTCCCTAGGTGGAGGATACTTAAGTACCCTCAGAGCATTCATTATTCTTAGAGCAGTCTCATCAGGTGTTTCTGAGCGAATATCTACATGTTGAGATGGCGGCAAGCCTTGAATCCAGCCCAAAACATCACTCAGGGTTTGCAACAGTTTCTCGCCGCCCCACGAGTCAAACTTGACCATGCTCAACTGCCGATTGAATGGATCTGCATTTAGGCCCTCCACAATGGTCCTCATAGTTTTAGTGGTGGTCATTTTTCCTTAATATTTTTTTCACATATTTTCACACAGGCCATTACAAAGGACAAGCTCAAATTGTCAATGTATATCTAATTATAGTGGAAATTAAAATCACAAAGCTAAATGCTCCTATATTACTGTAAAAATCTCAAACGTTTAAAGAGAAAAAACCTAACAAAGAATTTTTATTTGATAAAAAAAAATTATTAGCCCTAATAAAATATTTTCTTTTAAGTTCAGCATACTTATGGTTAAAAAATTATTACACAACTTATAATTTTTTAGCAGAACTAGGAATATATATCTGGTAATCAAACACACAATTATAACTGGCTTAAAATCACTTTTCATATTTGTGTTCTGTGTGTCAAAAAATAGAAGTTCACAAGCAAACGCAGGACTTTTAATTAAACGGCTTTCATAATTTATACCGACTATATTTTTAGAATATACTAAAAGATATTTTTTGACAATACTTTTTTAAATCATGTTATCATGTTTTTAAGATTTTCATTTTGTTTAAACAATGCAACTTTTGCATTATTGCAAAATAAAAAACAAATAAAATAATGAAAGAAGTCAATTGAAAAAGTCTCTAATATATGTTCTCAAAATGTCGTCCAGGATAAAGATAAATAGTAATTAATTTGTATTTATCAATAATATAACATAAAAAGAGATCTAATTAGGTTATTTAGAAAAATTTGTAAAATATTATCTGAGTCAAACTAAGAGCTTTTAAACGGTTGCCATGACATTTTGGTCTGCTATGCGGTGCTCTGATTTTGGCACCTCACTTGTTCGGTTGGAAGGCCTTTTCGGAAATCCGACTTTCTATCGATTGTAACACTCTATCTGCCCTTTTAGGCTTAAGCTTCAGGCTCAGGGTAGGCCAGCGTATGTTAGCCGAAACAAGGAATTTCTTGCGCACTTTTTCCGGGGTCTGGGACTAAATTTCATAATTAATTTTTAGTTAATTAAAAAGGGCCCCCAACCTAACAAGTTTCCTGGTTTTTAGAAGAAAATAGTGATTTTTGCTTGATGTATTTTATATACCGTATTTCTAATAGCACCCTTTAAATCATTGCTTGACCTTTGATCTTTCAGGCAAGTTACCGCCCATTTTGTAGCCAGAAAGATGAGCTATTAAATGGTTGGTAACTTGCCTGAGAGAAGTGATCAAAGTGGGTCAAAACACAATGCCAAAAACACGATTTTGAATCAAGGGGGGTGCGTTAATTAGAGGAAATACGGTATCTTTTTTTAAATAAGTAACAAAATTGTTAAAATAAAATATAAAGTTGACCATATTCTTTTTTAGAAAAGTGAACAACTTTTTGCCATAAAAAGGTAGAATAAGCGGTTTCGATGCCTTGTAAAGTGACCTTGTATACCGTATTTTCTCTCTCTAATAAACGCCCCTCTGAGGAGGGTTGAAAAATAAACGGTCCCTCTCTAATAAACGGCCCCTTAGGTGGCCATCTTACCACTTTTTAGTGAAATTTGACACTATTTTGGAAATTTTGCTATTCACAGCATCTTGAGACAGGGTTGGCATAATGTGGCCGATCGGCAACAACATCGGCTACATGTGGCTGGTTTTTGAGGTCCATCGGCCACATTTTGTTAACCCTGCTTGAGATATTCAAACCATTTGGCAAATATTCTATTGTCAAACTAAGAAAATATAAAGTTTGATTTTAACAGTTGTTAAAACTTTGTTTTTATTATTTTCCAAATAACAAGAAGGAGACTAAATCAAATGTGGGATCAGATTCTTCAGAAGAATCTTCTTTCTTCCTTCACTTTTTAATACGGCTTTTTGTAAGGTTAAACTGCTTTGCTGCCGAGTGCTAAATTGGAGCAAACCATAGAAAACAACTACAAAAAATAAAAATTATTCAAACGACATACAGAAAACTACTTATTTTTTTCAATTTAAACGAAAACTTTGGTTGAAAAAAAAGACCCTCTCCAATAAACGGCCCCCTCCAAGAAGGGTTCAAAAATAAACGGCCCGGTTTTGTTTTAATAGTTCTAAAACATCCTTCTTCGGTTGTAAAACTCGCACAATCGCTAATATTGAATTTTCATTTTCATTGTAAACATTTCGGTCCTTTGCAAAGCGTTCATAATCTGCCGACGATTCGCCTAATTCATTTGAGAAAATAGCATCAGCCGTAATTTTTTTGCTCTCTGTAATACATTCTTCACAGAAAACATCCATCTGGAAGCATGAGGAAATAGCACACTTTCTGCTATTATAACAAATTCTCTGTTGTAATTTGCTATTTCTAAAAAAATATTTTTTTTAAATCAGGAATCTTATATAGTATTCGGCATGTGTGGGTGGGTGGTCGGGTGGGTAACGCTTTTTTACTTCGAAGGCCAGAACGGGTCGTAGATAGCCAAATCACTTTTGTCGCTAATACCATCGTGTTCCCCAGAATGTCAGCTTTCGTTTTAAAAAAGAACAGGCGAAAAAATGAGTTCTAATAGGGGATATACCTATTTTTATGAATGAAGTCATAGCTCCTCATTGAAATTTCGAAATACTATAGAGGCGCCGATAGGCGCCTGTGGTCCCTTGTTTATATTGTAAGAGGATACAACGCGAATTGAAAAAAACTTTAAAATATGACCGTGAGTGTAATCATTTTAAAAGTCCGCAATCCGTTCGGACTCATGTTCCTTCAATTCGCGAATCCCTTAATCCGGGGCTTTTGTATCGTTCAAAATGGTAGTATCGTTAAAGTGGTACTGACGGACGTAATATGGCTATAGTATAGAAAAGCTTAGGTATTGCTAAGTCGAGGTCTTTTTGATGTTCACTAAATTTCCTTACTAAAATTACTAAACTACAACCAAATAAAAAAAGAAGGTATCGTTAAATTGGCTCTAGGTAAATTCACCCGCAGTAAATTCACCCGCGGTAAATTCACCCGCGGTAAATTCACCCTCCGTAATTCACCCTCCGGTATTCACCTGCAGTAAATTCACCCTAAATTTGTCTTGACAGGATTACAAGATCCGAAGATTTTTTTTGCTATAAAAGGCCCAGAATATTAACTGTAAAGGAAATAAAGGCTGTATTTGGAAAAGAGTCGTACTAAATTATTGTTCTCCATAATTTGTTCTCTAACTTAGTCTAACTTACCAACATCCTTGTAGCACTTCGAATCGCGTGTTCATGTTAATATATGTTGAGGCTAATCCAATTCCAACATCGTTGAAATAAAAATTTTGTTTGAAAAATAGCTGCTTGGTTTATTTAATGATGTTGGATTAAATGACTACTTAATGACAAATGACTACTTAACTACTTAATTTTCAACATCGTTATCTAAATTTTATCTTCTCCAAACATACTAAAATGTTGCTGGGAAACTAGCATGCTTGGCTTTGACACAAGAAAATAGGAGCAAACGCAAAATTACCGTATAGCCTATAACAACGCTCGAACCCTCTTAAAATAAATACTGTCCAATTATGATACAGTCAAAATCAAACAAAATATTTATCTAGCATGTTGGCGCACATAACAATGACGTAAACAAGGATGTTGGATAATGATGATGATAACAAGGATGTTGATATTTGTTAGGATGAGTTTCTAGATCAGCATTCCGGCAAGTATTTCTTCCAACATTTTGCATCGAATCGATTCCATCTGTGCCTGAGAGAAGTCGAAAGGATTACGGCAAGAAACATAATCAGCGTACTTGCACACAAGGCACCACAATCGAAGCTGTTCTCCTGTCGGGAATGTTCTGTAAAACATTTGACTTGTCTTACGGCCACTAAGATTGAAGCAAACCTTTGGGCAAAAAGCAAGCCAGTTCCCAGGGTCCATTGACTCGTAACCATTTTCCACCGCGAATTTTTGCAAGAATTCTCTAGATTGTTGTTGAGCACCTCAAATTTTTCCCTGAAAATATTATAACAGTAACGCTCTAGACATCCCGAAATAAACCTCAAGTCTACGAACGCATTCTCAACGTCTATGACTGGAACGAAAGCAAGAGCCGCAATGCAGTTTACTTCTCTCCGGAATTCAGCATTCGCATCGTAGAGTTTTTTCCCCCCTTTTCACAAACGATAGAGGTGATAGAGATGATTTGCAAAATGCCCCATAGCTTTGTTCTTCTCACTTGACAGCATTTCCATCTAGAACTGAAATCAGGCTAACACATATGAAACCAAGTTTTTCTTTACAGTAACGTCAATACAATAACCTCAA
This sequence comes from Ditylenchus weischeri, assembly GCA_029231635.1. NCBI lineage: Eukaryota > Metazoa > Nematoda > Chromadorea > Rhabditida > Anguinidae > Ditylenchus > Ditylenchus weischeri. The sequence goes on from JAMRYI010000149.1 coordinate 137,720, forward strand.
AAGCAATGTCGCAAGTGAAAAAAACAAGAAAAAAGAAAAAATCATTTCCCGTCAAGACAAATTTAGAGGGTGAATTTACCGCGGGTGAATTTACCGCGGGTGAATTTACCGGAGGGTGAATTTACCGGAGGGTGAATTTACCGGAGGGTGAATTTACCGCGGGTGAATTTACCGCGGGTGAATTTACCGCGGGTGAATTTACCGCCGCCCCGTTAAATTGTGTTTTGACTGTATTTCTAAAAAAAACTTGGATAGCCATTAGTTAAACACCTAAAAAATTTTATTTAATTGTACAAAAGACACAAGGAAATAAGAATTGCAACAAAGACTTGAGCTTTAAAGTTTTGCTAGCAATACTAGATTTGTAAATATCAAATATAATAATTACAGCTTAAAAATTAAAAAATACACTGATCCACAGTGTATATTAAATGTTAAAAAGCAAAGCAGTCATAATTAGTGATTCTGTCATTCAGAGTCGGAGAGCTCCAATCGATTGTCATATTCTTCCCGTGTCTACAAGTAAAAAAACTAAATTAGTTACTTGTGATATCAAGATAACACCAACCTTGTAGCCAGTGCCCTTGTAGGATGTTTTTACAGTTGAATAGTGCCTTGATTGGTTTCTACTTGCAAACTAAATTAGGGTTTTTGTCCTATTCAATTACTTATTGTTTTGAGTTTCTAGGACTTTACAAATGCTACAGTCAAAACTCAATATAGCGTACACCCCCAAAAGTTTGTTCCCGCCTAGGGTCCGACACTTTTTTTAATCTAATTTTTCAAGTTTTTTTTTATCAATTCTGTTCTGACAGACTGGTCCCAAACCTCGTAAGGATTCCGATTTTGCCGATCGTTTAAAAAAACAAATTTTGGGTTAAAAAATTAAAAACTCGATATAGTGACATCTCTTTTTGAAAACAGGTGTCACTATATCGAGCTTTCAATTTTTTAACCCAAAATTTGTTTTTTAACGATCGGCAAAATCGGAATCCTTACGAGGTTTGGGACCAGTCTGTCAGAACAGAATTGATAAAAAACTTAAAAAATTAGGTTGAAAAAAGTGTCGGACCATAGGCGGGAACGAACTTTTGGAGGTGTACACAATACCGAGTTTTGACTGTGTATCCTTTATGTCTTTGGACCTTGTGGGTTATGCATATACACTTTTTCAATTATTTTAAACAAGGACGGAAATGTTATTGAATGTGTTTATTTCGTGGTAAAACAAGCAAATGTTCTGTTTTTTTTTTGGTTTTTACAAGTTTTCCTTCCGTTTCATTCATTCAGAAAAATAGAATGAAGCTACATTTCTGTCCTTGTTTAAAATAATTGAAAAAGTGTACATGGATAACCCACAAGATCCATGTCTTTTTTTTTTAATTACTGGAGATTGATGAGAAATTTCCTTATGTTTACCGAGCTTATCAGAAAGAGAAAAAAATACGAAAAAACAGAGATTGATGAGAAATTTCAGAATATTGTGGTATTTTTCATCCCAAAAGCAATATGAATTTCTCTTCTTTTTTTAAATAACTTACATTTCTAGTTAAAGTAGGTGTTGTCCTATTTGTATTTGCACTGAACGTGGTACTGGGAGCATGCCTCGCCACTTCTCTATTTCTTTGCACTACTCCAGAAGAGGCACCAGATGTAAAAGGTTGATCGTAGTTTTGTCCCAGCTGGTTGTTGGTTGTTCTTAATGATCTAGCAGCGGGCATTTGAAGCCTTTGAATTCTCTCTTCTTCTTCTAGTTTTTTCTTTTCAAGATCACCTAGCCATAATGTTGGATTCTTGGCAGATGCTGAGCTAGTTTTTGCGACAAATGCAGTAGAAGAAAACATGGTTGGGGGTGAGGTGTCCGGCATTCGCTGAAATGTTCGCCTTGTTGGAATGGCTTCTGACTGGGGCGTTTTTCTAGTCTGGACTACTGAAGCAATTGGTCTGCTAATTGGAGTTGGGGCTGATACTGTTTTTGCCTGGGTATCATGTGTTTTGTGGTAGTTGGCTCCGAAAAATCTACTAGGAGGGTGAGGAGAGCTGGCAATTGTTCTAGATGGCGTGACTGGGACTGGTTTTGGGACCGGTGTGCTAATTTCTAACTCACCAAAGTCCCATTCATCTGAACTGCTACTTTTTCGTATGACATTTTGGGGAGTGGAATTTTCCAGGCTTTGTTGTGTTGCTTGTTCTTCGTTATCAACATCTTCGTCCAGATCCCAGTTAATTGAGATATTTTGCTTTTTGGGTCCAGAAGAAGGAGGCACTGCGTTAGATGTTTGAGGAGTGGGATTGTAAATCTCGAAGTCAATAGAACCACTAGAGCTGTTACTTTTCTAGAAAATATTGATAGATTGAAGAAATGTGTCAAAAGAAATTCCCTGAATAAATTTTTCCCTGGACTCCGCTGTGGTCGAAAGCCACTTAGCTTTTTTCTTAGCTTTTTCCATGTTTTATTTTAAATCTGTTTGTTTTTAGGAATACAGTCGAACCTCGCTAACACGTCACTTCGATAACCCGTCACCCTCGCCAACACTTCACCCTCGATCCATCACCGGCGAAGAAAATTACCTTCGGTAACCCGTCACCCTCGCCAACACTTCACCCTCGATCCATCACCGGCGAAGAAAATTACCTTCGGTAACCCGTCACCTCGCCAACACTTCACCCTCGATCCATCACCGGCGAAGAAAATTACCTTCGGTAACCCGTCACCCTCGCCAACACTTCACCCTCGATCCATCACCGGCGAAGAAAATTACCTTCGGTAACCCGTCACCCTCGCCAACACTTCACCCTCGATCCATCACCGGCGAAGAAAATTACCTTCGGTAACCCGTCACCCTCGCCAACACTTCACCCTCGATCCATCACCGGCGAAGAAAATTACCTTCGGTAACCCGTTACTTCGTATATTTTTCTCCATTTTCCAAGGGATGAGGCGCAAAAGTACCCCCTTTTGGCGAAAAAGTCCCCTCCTTTGTGAAAAATGCCTTACTTTGGCAAAAAAGTGCCCTCTTTTCGTAAAAATCTCTTGTGAGAATTTGTCCTGCTTTATATATCCACACACATTAGATTTCTAAAAAACACAACTTGGCATTAATAACCAACATCTAAACCCGGCATGTCTAACCCGTCCACGGGGTTTCAAAAAATGAAATTGTGTTCATTCGCGATTTTTGCGCCAATTCAAAAATCTATCCTTTTTTATCACTTTTTTATAATTTTTGTTTTGCCTTTGGCTTGCTTACTTTTTTACTAATTTCTAAGCAAGTTTGCTCAGTGTGAGATTCCCTATGTTCTGAGCTATTGAATGAGCCATCACTGGCCTAAAAAACATGGACATTAGGAGACTTTTGATTGATTTTACTTTAAAATTATCAAAGTAAAAACTCGAGTGTCATGCTAAAAAGCTTGAATACTTTTTTATTTTGGTACCAAGGACGTATGCAAAAAATGCAAATTTAGGGTGTTTCATGCAAAAGTTAGATAGAAAATGCAAAACCCCCCATTTTTACTCGGAAAAATGCCAGTTGTTTGCTTTAAAAAGTCTCTAGTTTTGAAATTTTTGGTGATACAAAAATCGGTCTGGTTATTTAGGTAGAAGAGATGTTAGGCTTTCTTTTGGCGTATAAAAAAGCTCTAAAAATACAAAATTGGCGTGTCTCATACAAAAATAAATTCTTTTTGTTTTTAGAGCTAAAAATGGTCTCCACCAGACATATGTGCGTTAAGCCAAATGGAGGGTCTCTCTTCAAAATTCGCTCAGCCGTAGTCAAAAAACGATAGGAAAACCGTGAGCATACAAGGCAAGCTAGAAAAAGGTAGAGTGAAAAAGCAGAGAAAATCCGTCTTTAAAAGCTATTTCCAATTATTTTCAGTGTAGAAATAACTATCTTGACTTATTAAGCAAAAGAAGTCGGGCCTGACATGTGAGCATGCTCGACTTGCTGAATGGGAAGCTAATCCAGTTACCAAGCCATCTCCATTCGCTGCCTTTAAGAAGCCTAGTGTCGTTGAGTCTGTTCCTTCGAAGCAGCCGGAGCAAACTGTGGTCGCTGAGGATGTCGTACAGCCCTCCGTCGTTGCTACTGTCTCCGTCATAATCGATAAAGGTACTTTCTGCAGGAAGTATTGACTTTATATTTCTGAATTGCTATCGCTATGGGTGTGATTTAGAATACGGTTTCCAAAGTTTTGACTGGCGTTGAGAGTGCCGTCAATGTCATCAAATAGCCTATTCCAGAAGATCCGGTGAAGTGGGTTCGGGTGCCTCAAGTGTCTGAAGCTGTATCGTCCAATGTTGGCTTCGTGCGTGACCTTTTCGAGGTATTTGTTTTCAGGCTGTGTGAATATATTCATCAACCCCTGAATTTATAGACGATCTGAAGAAGTTGGCTGAAATCTGTGGGACGTTCAAGGATGCATTCTCGAAGCTGCACGAGTTGGTTGCTATGCCTGCACCTTCAGAATTTTATGATTCAGCATTTATTTTGGGGCTTATTTCTAAGCAGTCCATAGAAGCCCTGCATGCTGTGGTCAATAAAGAAGAAAGAAGACTTGCAAGCCAAAGAAATAGCAGCAAAATTCTTGAAAAGATTTTTCAATATTCATTTATGCGCAATGTTTTATTCGATATGAATATTGTTTGTACGGATGACGGGGAATTGCTAGAATAAACATTTTGGTTTTGTGTACCGTTAGTCATACTTTAAGGCTAAAAACTAAGTATTAGAAAGTATTAACTAAGTATTCGAAAGTTTGTCAAATTTACGCAAAAAATATCAATATCCGTGATGTATATTATATTCGCAAAGCATGTGTAGTTGCAGGGGTAAGCAAAACAACGCCTCAAAATTTTACTGTAGATGAGGAGTATAGAAGTCCGCAAAGAGGCTTACTGAAAGGACATCGATTGTGTTGGGTGGAGAAATCAGAAATTTACGGCACTCTAAACGTCGCTGCAATAACTTTTATAATTGTAAAAATTCAAATAGTATTAAGCGTGGGTTATCCGTTATTTCTTTGTTTTGCTCATCCATTTGTCTTTTAATTTATTTTATATTTACGGCCTTGAAGTGATCCGAAAATGCGCATTTTGGATTTTTAAACGAGTTTTCATGGCACAGTTGTAAATCTTTCCGTCATCGCATTTTTACGTAGCCAAAAGGCTAGCTTCCATTAAGGTCACGAGTTCAACCCAACCTTCACCTTTTCTATTTTCAAATTTTTTACAAAACCGGGTCGTTACAAACAGAGTCGTTATAAAGAAAGCGTTTTGACCTAAATGTGACCAAATAGTTCTTTCTTCTGGGTAGTTATAAAGAGCGTCATTATAGAGAAATTCGACTGCATAGCCTACTTGACGTGAAATTATAAAGTGAGTTTAGGTCATAAATATCAGGTTTTTTAACTTTTCGTTTGAAAATTTGAGTACAGACCAGTGGAAAGTCCAGACTTTACGTCAAATAGAAGGCAAAAAAGTTATTGAAACAGCAAATTTTGCATTTTTCGCAACTATTTTTAGATCAAAACGCTTGTACAAGCTAGCCAAACAAAACCTTTTTAAAATACAGAGTTTCATAAACTAGAAGCCGTTTTAAGTTTAGAAATCGTTTTTCTTGTCAAATTTAAACAATTTTTCAATTTTGTGCAAAATTTTGCTCAGATCAAAATTTTCAGTTTTTGAATCATTTGAAAAGCAGTTAGGTTCTGAAAAACTGACCTTTTCCACAAGCAATCCAGCTTTTGTGTTTTCTTGTCCAACGCTTTTTTCAGTAGCCATACTTCTAGGAGAAGACTGACCACTGTCTGGTTCTATTCTAGCAGGTTTGCTGTCAAATTGTTTGTTAGGTAAAGATGCAGTGTGACTACTACTGCTACCCGCTTGAAAATGTGTTGTATAAGGGTTGGAAAAAGCTGAATTTCGAGGTTGTAGAGCTGTGAAGTTGTTGTGAGGACTACTTCTGTAATTCTCGCCTATTCTGTAAAGCGGTTGCACGGCAATAGACATAAGTGGGACAGGGTCTTTTGATCCGAGTTGAGGTTTTTGAATGAAGTTTTGCTGACAGGGTTGGTTGTTCACAGTATTAGACAAAGATGCAAAATTGTTGCTGTTGTTAAGCTCTACTTGGCGAAAAAGATTAACTGAATGATCGTTGGTGTAGACATTATTCGGCTTTTTTGCAGCTTCTCTACTTTCTTTTATCTGATTTCTGAAAGTTAATTATAATATTATTTACCGTATTTCCTCTAATAGAAGCCCCAAGGCTTATATTTTTCACTCAGCCTCAAGGGGGGGCTTCTATTAGAAAGGGGGTTTCTATTGGAGAGGGGGCTTATATATGGGACGGGGCTGATTTGCCGTCACGGTTTTCGCCGTTGACAAAATTCGCCGTCGCAAAATTTCACGTGAAACGTTTTTTCTGACGCTTTTATAAAGAAAGTCTCTAAACGCTCTATGTATGTAATGAATGACAAAAAAATTGTCAAAAAAAAAGTGCGAATCCAAATGAAATCTTTTTTATTTTAAGGGGGTGCTTATATCAGAGAGGGGGCTTATATTTTTCACTCAGCTTCTAGAGGGGGCTTCTATTAGAGGAAATACGGTATTCTGCATTTTAGTAAAAAAGTTAATTTATAGAGTATCGTGCCCAATAATGTATGATGTTTGCTGTAAACCAATATTATCTGTACAAAAGTTGTTTTTCACACTCCAATTGTCATGTGTGGTAATTGCCATGTTCTATTTAAAATTTTATCGCTGAGTATTTCTTTAAATTTGAAAAAGACGCCTAAAATAACGTTTTTATGTTGCGAATCGGAGGATTTTTTTGCACTGCAACGTCAACACTTCAAATCGATTGTTTTCTGTGAAAATTTTAACCTTTTTATGTTAATGATATCTTAAAATGTTCCTAAAGATAAGTTTTTTGAAATTAAGTTTTTTCCATAAAAATTTTGAGATGGCACTGCATATTCGCTAAATATACGAGATTCCAAAATTTTTCAGTCAGATTCAGCCTTTTTCGAAAATGTATATTTGCCTTTCATACAGTATGTTTTTGCCATTTCACACAGAGAAATTCCAGGGCTACACAATGGTAAAAGACTTTTATATCTTTTAAAAACATATCAGTCACAAAATTCAACTGAATACACACAACAACGATTTTGGGGATATGGTAATCTTAAATATTTTTAAATTTTTGTTGTCCTGAGCGAAGAATTCGAAACTTGGCATTGAGCTTTTTCGTATGACGATTGGAGTGTTAAAATAATGCCAAAATTGCGTTCCCAGCCTTGTAGCTTATTTCTATCTTAGCTTATTTCTATATAAGAATTAGTTTAATAATAATTATAAGGTATTACTTTTTGAGAACATCGCTTCTTGATTTAAGCATTTCATCCAAAATGTGTTGCATACAAGGATCGTAGGCAGGTTTGTAGAGCAGGCCTTCTTCTTGTCTTTCTACTTTGACGTATTTTTTCATTAAGTCGGAGGCCATGAACTCTTCAAATGAAGAAAATCCACACTGACTGGCCAAGTCGCGTCCATCAATGTTGTAGTCTTGACTGAAATTGAAGTTTTTCGTACTACAGTCTATTCTCGATAAACTGGCACTCCTGGGGACCAGCCTTTGGTGCCGCTTTATCGAGTGTGCCGGTTGTTTGGGGATTTATTTTTTAAGTTTATTCACTTCATCAGTTCATTCCACATCAAGACAGCAACAAAAATAACAAATACTAAGCAATTTTGAAAAAAATCGGTGAGTTTACCGTATTTCCGGAACTATCCCTGAATCCGGTCCATTTTTTGCCTTGGTCCCCCCTGTTGTTTTTTTTGCGAATTTTCAGCACAAATTTTAGACTTTAAACTAATTTTATTCATCGCGCTCGAAAACAGAATAACTAGGCATAAATTTTAACCATCTGATCGAAAAACATTTTCAAATATCCGATTTTCTTGGCTCGAGAGTTTTAGTAGAGAGTCCGGTGCCAAAAAACAGCTTGGTCCCCCCTGTTGTTTTTTTGTAAAACTTATGAAAAAAATCAACAGGGGGGACCAAGCTGTTTTTCACAAAAAAATCAACAGGGGGGACCAAGCTGTTTTTCACAAAAAAAAATCAACAGGGGGGACCAAGCTGTTTTTCACAAAAATCAACAGGGGGACCAAGCTGTTTTTCACAAAAATCAACAGGGGGACCAAGCTGTTTTTCACAAAAAAATCAACAGGGGGGACCAAGCTGTTTTTCACAAAAATCAACAGGGGGACCAAGCTGTTTTTCACAAAAATCAACAGGGGGACCAAGCTGTTTTTCACAAAAATCAACAGGGGGACCAAGCTGTTTTTCACAAAAAAATCAACAGGGGGGACCAAGCTGTTTTTCACAAAAATCAACAGGGGGACCAAGCTGTTTTTCACAAAAATCAACAGGGGGACCAAGCTGTTTTTCACAAAAATCAACAGGGGGACCAAGCTGTTTTTCACAAAAATCAACAGGGGGACCAAGCTGTTTTTCACAAAAAATCAACAGGGGGACCAAGCTGTTTTTCACAAAAATCAACAGGGGGACCAAGCTGTTTTTCACAAAAATCAACAGGGGGACCAAGCTGTTTTTCACAAAAATCAACAGGGGGACCAAGCTGTTTTTCACAAAAATCAACAGGGGGACCAAGCTGTTTTTCACAAAAATCAACAGGGGGGACCAAGCTGTTTTTCACAAAAAAAATCAACAGGGGGGACCAAGGCAAAAAATGGACCGGATTCAGGGATAGGGCCGTATTTCCTCAAATAGAAGCCCCCTCTCTAATAGAAGCCCCCTCTAGAAGCTGAGTGAAAAATATAAGCCCCGAGGCTTCTATTAGAGGAAATACGGTACTCTGTTTCTGGGTGAAGCACTCGTCCAATTTGTCATTGCAACTGAGAATGTCAAGCAAAAACGTTGACGGAAATTTAAAAAGTATTCAAAAAATTGGCGGTAATTTGAAAAAATGTTGCAAAATATGCTGGCACCGGTTAATCGAGAGTAATTTAATAAGACCGGACCGAGTTTAGGGTGCCGGCTTTTCGAAGGTAAACTTTGTGGAATTTCTATGCTGGCCAACCAATTTTCGCCCAAGGTCGCGGTTTACTGGGAGTGCCGGTTTATCGAAAGTGGACTGTACATCTAAATTGTTCAAAAATACCTGATGTCAAACAGCAAGTGATCACCAGTGTAAATTTATTCCAAAAAAAGTTATTTTGGATTTCAGTACGTCGAGTATGGATTGATCAACCCGAGCAGGGAGACCCGGAATTTCATACTGAATACGATGGTTCGAGTCAATTCCGCTACAATTATTGACGAATTGGTTGCAAAGTCTAATTTTAGAAAGTGAGCCGAAAAGAAGTGGCCCATTCGCATTCGAGAACTTCGAATTTGACTAAATTCGCATTCGCAAAATTTGCATTAGGCTATTTTCACATTCGGCTAATTTCGCATTTGACAAAATTCGCATTCAAACTGGATTTGCTTATTTGTGTACGCTCGAAAAAGATATATTTGTTGAGAGTGTGCAAGGTAAAGGGTTTGTTTGAATTTAAAAAACCTTCAAATTTCAGTTTAACTTGTACAAATAAGCAAATTTAAATAGACTGCAAATTTTGCGGAATACGAACTTGTCGAATGCAAATTTGGTCGAATGCGAATTTATTCAAATGCTAATTTAGTCAAATTTGAATGTCTCGAATGCGAATCGGCCACTTCCCTGAGCCGAACTACTCGAACGGGTTTCACAAAAAGTAGTTTATAATCGTATGTTTTGACTTAAAATTTAGACTACCGTATTTTGTTTAATAGGCCGACAGTCTCCAATAACTCGACACCCCCTACTTTGAGGGTCTGTATCATAGCACAGAGTAAATATTTTGTAAGGCTGTTTTTTCCATTTTTAACTCCTACCAGCTTTACCGATTCCGCTTTTTGGATTTTCTATCTTTACGCAAAAATATTGGGATTTAAAAGCAACCCGACATGTTGGCATATTAGAGAAAAAACGGTGAGCATCCAGAATCTCATCCCTGAATGACTTAAACATTTAAAAATTAAAAAATATCCGTAGTGGGAGTTTTAGGTCTATTTTTATATTTAAAATGGTAATTTCTACCCATTATCCATGATGAAAATTTACAACGTCTATGACACGAATAGGACAAACTTCTAAATTGTTCAAAAATACCTGATGTCAAACAGCAAGTGATCACCAGTGTAGCCTTCAGCTTTAGAAATAAGGGTGTTAGAGATTTTTTTTATAGCTTTCTTAGTTTTTTCTGCAGGGCTCATAGAATACATTAGTTGCTAAAATTGGTACCAAACTAACAATAGGAATTGTCAAGAACAGATCAAGTGACGCTGATTAAGGCTTTTTCTAAATAAATACAATTGAATAAAAAGTGTTGGCGAAACGTTCACAAATGAGATTTTTAAATGTATTTATGTCGAACTATAAATTTTATCAGCTGTCGGAGCAAATAAGTTTAAATAGTTAGAATAAATAAGTTTAACCAAACAACTAAATGGCAATTATTTTTTACATAAAAAATCAAAACTGATAAGATACCCTAAATAAACGGTCCTCTCCAATAAACAGCCCTCCTCAAGGACCTGTGTGTTAGCCTAAAAAAACGGTTTTTTGAATCTGTTTTTTTGCGTTTTCTTAGTTACCATGAGTTTACCTTTGGTTGGACACCCGAAAATCTCAAAATCGACTAAATTTTTTCCGACTTTTTGGCGTTGAAAAATAAACGGCCCGGGCTGCTTAATAGAGTAAATACTGTAATTGAAATAATCTTTTTTAATTTGTATTTATGAATCTACAGAATAAACTAGAATAATTTACTTAAATGAACTGAATTGAACTTTGATTAAAGTAATCTTTACCAAGAAATAAATTTTGTGTAAAAGTTTTTAAATTAAATTTTACCATAGTTTTACTTTGAAAAATTTATTTTCGTTGAAAAATGGTAGTGAAAAGAAGAAAAGAAGTTGCCAGCACCTTAGGCGTCTAGTTTTCTAAAACAAAACATTCAAACAGTTGTAAAGTCTGCTGTAACACGTAGATAGCTCTTGAACCGCTGCGTTGAGTGAAAATAATTATAAAACAAAATTTATAAAAAAAAATCTGAGCACCTAAAAATAAAAACATATTTAGCTTTTTCCAGGTCACGCCAATCCTACTCACATAATTCAATAGCTCCTAAAAGTTGGACTTTTATAGAATATCGTCAAAACATACCTGTATGCTAAACAAAATAATTAGATTGTAAAACCATAAAAGGTGAAAAATATTTGGCCATAAAAAGTTAGCCATACATGAACACAGCCATAAAATGATTTGCAATTTCCTGTCAATTTGTTGAAAAACAAATTACGTTTGCACTAAAATTGTAAATCTTTCTTTTTTTCACCTGAGTGATTAGCAAATACTTGTGGAAGTATTCTGCCTGTCGTTCAACAAAGATTTTAATTTTTCTTTCAGCAATAAGTTTAATTAAATTGATTAATTATGGACTAAATTATCAACTTAAAATACTGAGCAAATGTTTAGCCAAAACTTAATTGCCAAATGTTTTGGAACTTTTTAATCTAGAGCAAAAAGTTAATAAAAGAAGGAATAAATTGCAAGTATTGGGTAAATCAAAAAGTTACCGATTACTTTAGCAATAATTTAGACAAACAAATATTTGATACCCTCAGATTTGATACGTGACAGTCATAATATTTTTTCATTTGATGTTTTAATGGTTTGTTAATTTTTAACTATTCAACTTCCCCCTTACGTTATAATTTTAAATCAACAACAAGAAGTCAGCAGTTTTCATTCAATATTGTCATATTTTTTGTTCCACACTCCTTCCCCAAATTTCGAAACATTTTAAAAAAGCGGAGCCTATAACTGTTGATTGCACGTTGAATGGCGCGTCAAAAAATTATGGCGCCGGTCATAATTTTATGACGTTTTATCAAAACTTTATGACAAACGTCATAAATTTATGACGAACGTCATTATTTTTCATACTTGCGGTTATAAGAAATTTTAGTTGGAGGCTAGATATGATAAAAGGTGACGCAACCGACTCGCCAAACCGACTGCAACGGCGAAAATAGCCATCGGAAAACTCACCAACGCAAAAAACTATTTAAAAGATTAAAAGATCTAAAAATTTTATATTGGCGGGTTTAGAAATGGCAAGTTCTGCGTTGACGAGCTTTGCTGTGAGCGAGTTTTTCGTTGGCGAGATTCGTTGGTAAGATTTGACGTTGGAGAGTCTTTTGCGTTGGTTAGTTTTTTTTAGCGAGTTTTTTGCGTCCCGACGTCACTTTTCGACGTTTGATATTATTTTTTACAACGTCAACCAACCCAAACCGCCTTAAACCACCGAATGTGCGACACACCAAGACATCTAGTCGATCACAGAAGTATAAATGACAATGAATTAGCTATTAAAATTCAAAACTTACTGTCAAATTTTAAATTCCGCTCGAGAAAATAATTGTTCAAATATCGCATTTCTCCCAAGTTTAAATATTTGTTGTCTCGAGCGGAATTTAAAATTTGACAGTAAGTTTTGAATTTTAATAGCAGTTTCATAAGTACGGGGTGTTTCAAGAAATGTGGACACTTTTTAGAAATCAGGACGGGACGGTGGACGGACAGTCAAGAATATAAAAAATTAGGATGGTCGGCTGAAGGCCGACGCCCTGTTAAAAAAACAGGACGGCCAATTGGACGGCCGGCCGAAAACACACAGATGGCGGACGGGACGCCGTCCTCTTTTAAAAAATGTGGTCACTATGCTTGTCGTCATTTATTTTAATTTGGAAGAAAGCAGACTGGAGGTCCAGAGAGGTAAATAGCTGTCTTGATGCTAAGGTTTCTTGAATTTTTTCGATCACTTCTCTCAAGCAAGTTACCGCCCATTTTGTAGCCAGAAAGATGAGCTATTAAATGGTTGGCAACTTGCCTGCGAGAAGTGATCAAAAAGTGGGCCAAAACACAATGCCAAAAACCCGATTTTGAATCGGGGGAGCACTTATTAGAGGAAATACGGTAGATGTTTTGGGTGCTATCCAGTTGGTTCATGTACTATCCGGGTGTTTCATGTACTATCCAGGTGGCTTAGGTAACATTCAAGTGGTTTGGATACTATCCGAGTGGTTGGGATAGTATCTATATTGTTTACGGATATCATATAAGGGATATTCTACCCTCATATTCTACCCAGTTTTGGTCACTGGAGCTGCGCACACCCACATACCTTAGACACAAATCACTCGAAAGTGACTCTAGATGCATGAAAAATATATGCATACCAGAGTTTCTTTATGCGGTAGGCTCCAGTTAACAAAACTTTGTTCAAATACTATCTTTTAAGGTGTCTGGATACCTTTTTAAGATGGCTTACCTTGGTCCTCCAAGGCAAAAAATCAAATTTTGGTCGAATTTTTTTTTTTGGAAAATGGTCGGCCGCGCCCTAAAAACATGTTTTCTACACGTTTCAAGTGCTAATACGTTGAAAAAACATGCTTTTAGGTTATTTTGGGAGGATGCGATACAAGATATTCTGGCCCGCAAACGGCAGCCTTCAAAGTTCCGAAGTTCACCAAGCCACCAAAACTACACATAACCCTTTAAACCTTGGGTGTGTTGAAAAGAAAATTTGAAAATATTTATTCAGAAAATGTTGGCTCATCAGGTAAAATATTTTGCTCGTCCTCTTTTTTGCTTTTTCTGCTCTTTTGGTATTTCATCGAGCTTTTTAAGTCCACATTCTGTAGAGGTTTTCCAAAACGTATAGCTGTCTAAAGTAAATTTTTTATTCAAGAGTGTTGAAACTGATTAAGTGTACGGATGTACGGAAATTGCTGTTACTTACTTCAATAGCCTTAGCTGTTTGCACTTCTTCTATAGTCCTAACAAATGAGGTGACTCTACTTTTGACTATTTTTTTCGAGTCTCCAGAGCATCTTCCCACCCTTCCAACTCTGTGCAAGTAGTCAGTCATGTGCCAGGGAAAGTCGTAGTTGATCACGTGCTTTAGGTCGGCAATGTCCAGTCCTCTTAAAATATATGGCTACTAGACTATTAGATTCATAGTCCTAGTTTACCTGCTGCCAATATCTGTACTAATCAAAACTTTAGCGTTTGGTTTAGCCTGTACAGAAGCGTCATAGTTGAGCAGGAGGTTGGTGGCAAAACCTGCCGATGACAGCGTTTTGTGCACAAATATTGCTGTTCTTCTGTCCTGAAGCACATATTTTTGGTGTAACTATTAAGAGTGTGCAGTAAAAATTTGGTTAACCTTGCAAAACACCATGGTTTTTCTGTTGCTAGTCTCAGAACCCTCGTCCAAAATTTCTTTTAATTTAGCGACCTTGTCCATCTCTTTGATGCGGATAAACATTTGTTCGATGTTGGGCAGAGGTTTGTGCAAATACTCTGATCTAACATAGAACAGCTGGTCAGCTTCCACTATTCCTTCAGCTATGGTTTGCAGTTCATCTGGACAAGTAGCTGCTACAAACACAGCTCTAGCTTGGTCATCTCCGTCAGTACTGCTTATAGGCACTATGCTGAAGAAGTCGGTCATTACTTTGACGTAATTGTCGTTGAGAAGCATGTCTGCCTCATCAAACACTACGAAGCTAATTTTAGGAGGCTCAGCAAAGGACTTTAAAAGTTGGCTAATATCTGCAGGCTCCCCCACAAGCACGTCAAAAACCATGTCGTCTGGCTGAAATATCATTTAATAAGATGTTACTCATGCTGTAATAATATTTTTTACACATTTTGTAAGGACTGTACGGGTACCCAGCTTTACGCTTAAAGCTTAGAGATATAGATAGTTGACCAGTTTACAAAAAACCAATTCACGGGTCGTGCGAGTATGCACATTTGGTAAATTGTGCTAGTGAACTCCAAAAACCTTTAAATTATAAAAAATCTTGCCTGAGTATTTTTATCGACATCAATTACATTTAAATCTAGGCCTGCAGAAAACTTGGTGATTTCAGCACAGACTTGACGCGTCAACAAGTGACTTACAGTTAGTATGATAACTAAAATATAACATTCTTTGTGCTCTTAAATGCTTTTTTGGATAAAAATACCTTTCGATTGATTTCCTTCCTTCTTATCTTTCAATAACCTAGATAAAATAGGTGCTGCATAAGCCAAAGTCTTGCCAGATCCAGTTTCTGCGGCAATGAATAGATGAAGAGTAGCATAAAACATTTCCAAAACTGATTTCTAAAAAAAAGTCTGAAGATATTTTAAGCTTTAAAATTTATTGGAAAGTGTACTTGAACAGAAGTTGGAACGTCAAAGCCACATTTTCGGATATTTTGGAGAAGTTGGGGGTCGAGGTCCTGTGCAAAATGATCCCAGCTAGTGGGTGTAGAGTGCTGTAGAGAAAGTGCTCCCTAAAGTAAATTTGCTGTTAAAAATTTAGACTGTCATTAAAGAGGCGTTCAAATTTAACTAAACTAAAAGAAATCATTGCCGGAATGCCCCATTATAAAGTTCAAAGTTATAGTTAAAGTTAGAGTTATTGTTTAAAGTTGAATAGCAAGAAGTTGAAGTTAGTGTTAAGTTAGAGTTAGTTGAAGTTAAAAGTTTGAAGATAAAGTTTACAGTTTAAAGTTTAAAGTTAGAGTTATTGTTTAAAGTTGAATAGCAAGAAGTTGAAGTTAGTGTTAAGTTAGAGTTAGTTGAAGTTAAAAGTTTGAAGATAAAGTTTACAGTTTAAAGTTTAAAGTTAGAGTTCATCGGAATGCACCATTCTAGAATTATAGTTTGAAGTCAGTGCAGGGAACTCGTCCTCGTACTTCGTCCTCGTCCTCGTACTCGTCCTCGTACTACGAGGACGAGGACGAGTACGAGCAGCTCCGAAAATGAGGTACGAGGACGAAGACGAAGTACGAGGATCACAAATTTCCAAGTACGAGGACGAGAAAGAGGACGAAGGGGTGAGGACGAGGACGGAAGACGAAGGGTAAAGACGCTCGTCCTTGTTGAAACTTTTTTATTCAAATCTGTTTTTCAGCGAAAATTTTATTTTTTTTCCAAAATTCCTATTATTACAACAATTTCTAATCAAAAGTTTCAATTTCTTAGTGAAACATTTGCTTGAGATTTTTTTTTCTCTTTGCTAGTTCTTCGACTAGTTTTATGAGGTGTTCATCGACAATGCGTTGAGCCTCTTCGTCGTCATCTTCAAACAGAGCGTCGGCTGTTTGATTGGCGGCAATGGAAACGCCAAGCAAAGTCAGAAATTTGATCTCTAGCTCTTTCAGAGATCGCACTCTATAATAAGCAAGAAATTTTTTCCAACACAAAGGACGAGAAAAAGGACGAGGACGAAGACGAGTACGAGTAAATTTTAGTCTCGTACTACGAGGACGAAGACGAGTACGGGCGACTTTAAAAACTCGGTACGAAGACGACTACGAAGTACGAGGCCCGAAAATTTTTGGTACGAAGTACGAGGACGAAGACGAGAAAATTGAAAATTCCCTGCACTGTTTGAAGTTAGAGTTTCCTCAGTTCACGACTCCATCAAATTCAGGTCTAAATTCAGGCGTCCATCTGATTCAGGCGTCCTTCGGATTCACGTGTAAAATTTACATGTAAGTAACATGCGAATCAGATGGAGGCGTAAATTAACACGTGAATCAGGTTGAGGCGTTAATTGACATGTGAATTAGATTGACGAGTAAATTTTACATGTAAATTTGAGATATGAATCATAACCCTTCGGGCTATCCTATAACATCCTCATGATACACCTACACTATTTCTACCCTATTCCCATAGCATCCTCAAACCATTCCTACACCACCCTACACCACTGCTACAACACTACTAAATAACTCTTCTATTTCGAGTCAATGGATGGTTTAGGGTGATTTTGGTGGTTTGGGGTTGTCTTGAGGTGTTTAAAGTGGTTTGGGGTATTTTGGGTGATTACAAATGGTTTAAGGTGGTTTGCGGTGTTTAGGGCCAAAATTTGCAAGGTTTATGACTTAAAATTGTGTTTTTGCACGATTCTAGGTATAAAAATGCTCTATTGAAGGTTTGGTACGAATACTCAAAAATTTAACTTTAACTTTAAACTACCTCAAAAGGTAGTTAAAAGTTAAAGTTTAAAGTTATGACCCTAATGCACCTTTTTTTGAACTTTATCATGGTGCATACCAATCAGGGGTGGGACGGAATTCCGATTTCCGGCACTTTTTTCCTTCCGATTTCCGACTTTGAAATTTTTTTTCCGGCTCCGATTTTTGTTCCGACTTTTTTTGTCTTCCGTCCCACCCCTGATACCAATTAAATCTAACTTCAAACTTTAACTTTATAATGGTGCATTTATACAAACTTGAACTATAACTTTAAACGTGAACTCTATAATTGATGCATGTAATGAAATTATCTTTGACTCTTACTTTAACCGTATGCACCAATTTGGACAATAACTTTGAACTTTATAATGGTGCATTCCGCACATTTTTATCAAAATTTTTTGACTTAATTCTAAAAGTCAATTAATGCTTTGCTTAAATCGGAAAAAAATTTAAAGAATTGAGCAAGGATTTGCGCAAGCTCATAGGCATACCCGGGGAGGCAGAGGGGTTTGCTGGAAGGTGCTAGCCGGGCTATAGATCCACCCCCCCCTCTCCTGTCAGGATTTTTTAGCCTTTTTAGCCCTTTTAGCTCCCCCCCGTCAGAAAATTTTTCACGATCCTGGGTACACCTACGCACAAGCTTACGCAAAAATTTCAAAAGCAATGCTTGAAAGCTATTATAATTACCTTTTGAGTTCTTCTGATTACAAACCATTCATTTTTGTACTTGCTTTTGTCCCAGTACTGAGAAACCAGGGGAATGTTCTGCGCAGGGTATTTTTGCCCTTCATAGTGGTTGAATTCAGCACGAGAACATTCTGCAAAATACAATTTTATCTATAAAATTTAAATAACTTAAAACTTCACCAATGATTAATCTATCTGTCTTGTCTATTCCAAACTTTTTTTCAAATTGTTTCAACGCCTGTTTTTCGGCTTGGATCTTTTTGACGTATGCAGAATTGACAGCAAAAGGCACAGTGATCTGTTTGGCGTCCGCGAAAGCATCATAATTAAATCTGTTAATGCTCTCCACCTTTTTGGCTTCTTTTTCATAGATTTCTTCTCCTGATGTCCACATGTATTTGTTGTTCACTTCTTTTTGCAGCTGCTCTACTTGAGGTGTTCCTCCCCTTCCCAGGGTGCCGAACTCAAGTAAAAATAGTTAGTAAGTGATTAATTATAAACATAAGAAAAATTTTTGTGACTTATTAGTAGGCTTTCATATTTAGTCATTTTTTTGGTCAAAAAAAAAATTTGCGACTCAGTTACTTACTAAAGTTGTATACAGGGTGTGTCAAAAAAAAGCGGACATTTTCGAAAAATTTTGTCAAGGGCTCCCGCACGCCGTCTGAATTACAGATTTTTTCGGTGTAACCAAGGATGTTTAAATAACGGTTGTGAGGCCGGTTCTGAGTCCTCTAATTCTGCCCTAACCCTAGGTCTAGCTCTCTAAACATCAGATTAACGTGGCTCGCTTCAAAGGGCTAACTCACTACGTGGTTGATTCCCATATGCGTGTGCTCGCACTTGAAGCTGACCTTTTGACCTAGGGCTTCAACTGTCCATCCTGGTTACACCAAATTTAATAGGAATTCAACAGAACTTTCTAAAAAACTTTTTAGCAAGCAACAATCTGTAAAAAAATTCATAAAACAGTTAAAAATTAAGTAAAAACAAACATTATTTTAAAATGTCCGCGTTTTTTTGACACACCTTGTACAATCAAAAGGGTTAAGTTTAGACAATAATAACAACAAATAATTGTAATGTTTCATCAACGGCCCCGAATTGCGTCCATGAGTGAGTTCAAAATAATAAATGCATGAGCGAGCCTAGGCATCTTTTCTTAACCCGACTAAATATTTGATTTCCAGCTGACTTTCTTTTTTGGACCCCTAAATGAAAGGTATAAAAAAATTCACAAAAAGTACATTTTGACTGTTTAAAAAAAGTAGTCTTTTTATTTAGTGTTTGCCATTTTGAAACGAAGAGAACTATTTTGACGCAAAATTTCAAAAATTAAAAAGGCTTAAAGTAAGAATCTTTTTAAAAAGTATCACCTTTGCTCTAAACTTAATGTAGACAGTAATTATTTTAATCAAATTTTGTACACATTTGCACACATTGTCGATAATTTTCATGCAAATAGTCCAAAGAAGTACCTGATCCTTAGGATTGTGTGCCCTCTTTCTGAACTCTCTCTCAACCAAAGAGCGAAAATTACGTCTGTTATCTATTGCAGCAAGTTGGTTCAGCAAACATTTGTAGCACAATTTCTTAGTTGAATTCAACATTTTTGGTACGTATTGTTTCGTACTTGCTCACTTTGTTAGTTATTAATATATAAGGATAAATATTAAATTAATCGAAAGAATACGAAGAAATTAAACAAAAACATAATGCCAATGCTAATTTTCAAATATATAATTTGTACAAAAATTCTTAAAAATTTTCCCGAAGAAATCTTTTTATCTGGTACAATCAGAATGTTTCTAACAGCTTTGGTGCTGATAGATAAGGCTAAAGTGGCGGTGCCCACAGCATTTCTCAGCTGCTCTATGGTGCCGTTTTCTAGCTGCTCTTTGGTTATTGAAGCTTCCTCATGGATTACACCGAAGAAGTGGCATAGATGGTTGGACAATACTCTTTACACCGCCTACTTAAGGACTTGCTTATTTGTGTTCGAGAGTGTTTCTGCGGTTGAGGTTGGTTGGTTTTTAATTGTGGCAAAAAGAATTCTTGATTTTTTACAAACTTTGTAGTCACCAGTTTTTACTTCTGCACATTAAAAACACAATACAGCCATTCTACTAAGGGGCGCCAAGGCGGGGGTTTTTCGTGTGGAGGGAGAGGCGGTGTTTCTTAGACCCCCGTTTGCCTAAAAAAATTAAACCTATAATTTTTACACAAAAACAACATAGGTTATTCATTGTTAAAATAATTCCAAACATTGAAAAATTTAGCGCTGTGGAGTACCCCCCCAAATGAAATTTTTTTTGAACTTTTTGAAAACACCATTTTAACCATTTTTAAGCATTTCCTACACGTTGAAAAAAGGCGTTTTCACCTGCTTTTTTCTATAAAAAGTCGATTTTTTTTAAATCTGATTTCTGTCGGTAAATCAGATGTTGAGGGTACCTTGACCCCAAAAAGATGGAATTTTAACACAGTTTTGTTAACTGGGGCCTACCGCATAAAGAAACTCTGGTATGCATACATTTTTATGCATCCAGGGTCACTTTCGAGTGATTTGTGTCTAAGGGTGTGCGCATCTCAACCCCAAGCAACCAAGCCCCCGAAATACTCCGGTAGGGTCAAAAATTTAAAGCTGTCGCAGTTAAAACCATGGGTTAAGCACAGCTATTTTTAAGTTTTGTTACTTTTCTGAAAAAATCTACTCAAATCGCCAAATTTTGTTCATTAAAAAAATTTACAGATAAGTCTTTATGGAGATGTAGCTGCTTTGCTTGATAAAAAGCAGTCCTGCATTGTGATCTCAAATCACCAGTCAAATGGTAAAAGTTTGTTTAAAACACAAAATCTAATTTCTTGTTCTTTCCATATTTTTAGGGTCGTCGAGTGCTCGAAATTAAATTTTTTTTCTTGAAATTTTCGAGTCGAGCGCTCAATTCGACATTCAAAAATTCTTCGCTTCGCCGCCTCTATAAATTAATCGAAACCATGATTAATAGACCACATATGACCACTTTACCACACCAAAAAAAATTATTGCATAAGTTTTTTACACAATCGAATCATTTTAATCTAACAAAAATCAGCCATGATGATAAGTAGGTTAGCAGCGCTTTGCTCAGCCGAACCAGATCTTATAGCTTGTTCACGTATTTCGAGTTCGTGTTCGAGCTCGGATTTTTGGCTTTGATCCGAACTTGATATTGAACTCATTTTCAAGTTCAACCTCGAACTCAAACTCGAAGTACGTGAACACCCTCGAGTTCGGATTTTCGGCTACATGAACACCCTCGATCTGAACTTAAACAGCGGAGACAAGAATATTCAGAGATCGAAAATGGCAAAACAGAATCCACAATAAAAACAGTCATATCGGTGATCAATAGCTAGTTCTGCTGCTTGGAATATCCTGGACTGAATAGAGTCGCAATCGGTTCCACTCTGGCTTTCTTTGGCTCGGAAGGTTCCAATTCTTTGTTCACCATCTTTTCCTTGTGCTTTGCCGATTTCAGATGACCTGAATGACAACGATGACCTGATCCACTCTTTGGCAGTGTAAGCTCTTCACCTCAAGTGCACATAGCCTTTCCACTAGCTTTCTCAAATGATTTCCAAATTTTGCTTGGAATTCTTCTAAAACAAGCAAATTTACAATTACAATTTGAGTGCGGCAAGTTCCAAACTATAACTCGAATTCGAAAGCATAATTCGAAAAATTTTTCGAGCGCTCGAAACTCGAAATTTCCGCTCGAAATTCGAAATTTTTCGAACTTTCGAGCGAAAAATTCGAAATCGAGCGCTCGATTCGACAACCCTACATATTTTACCAAATTTAAGTTGACTGGGCAGCTATTACTATGCTTGCAGCTAGGCAATCTAGTCAAGGCAATGAAGCTGGCCTCAGATTTGTTATCAAAGATGCTATCCGATTTGTGCCTTTTTTTGGATGGTACACTTTTCAGGTAAATATTACTTGAAAAACATGTTTAAAAATTATTGAGCTAAACTGCTTTTTAGCGCGGATATGTGTACGTCAGAAGGTTTGGAAAATTCGTCTCTGATCCAGTTAAAAGACAACTCCGTCACCTAACTACGATCAAAGAAGCTTTTTGGCTGCAAATATTTCCAGAAGGCACTAGATTTAGTCGCAACAAAGTCAAAATTATTGAAGCCAGTCAAAGGTTTTGCGAAGAAAACAACTTGCCTATATTAGAACATACTCTAACTCCGAGAGCTAGAGCTTTTTGTTTGGCTGTAGATGAGTTGAGACAAAGCTTAGACTGTGTTTTTGATGTTACACTTGCCTACAAGATTAAACATTCAAATGGGTATGTTAACAAATTTAACTTAAAGTGAATAATGTGAATTTTGCGAAACAAGCTTTGCGTAGGTTTTTAATAGTGACCATGTTGTTAACATTGTGACTACCTTGACCTTGTCAATGTTTATACACATGAATAATTAGGTGGCTACAACTATAATCAGTTGTCATTGCAGTCAAATCTCGATTTAACGCCCCCTTCCCCTTCCAGGGTCGGCCCCAGGAGGGGGCGGGCTAAATAGAGGTTTGACTTTATGTCTTTACAATCATCCTTCAGTGTAACGCACCCATACAGACCGGAAAAAGGTCCAAACATATCGAGGATGCCGTTACATTCATTTTGGTAAAAATAGAGGTAAAAATTTTTTAACGGTGCCATGCCTCAAATTGATAAAACCACATAACCAAAGGCTTTTTTTTTATTTTTAAAATTTTGCATAAAGTTCCATATATGAAAGGTTCACTCTGAACGGGCGCTATTATGTCAAAGATTTGCCTTCAACATCTTACTTTGGTCAATCAAACGTGGCTTAGGGTGCGGTTATGTGTATCCTTTTCGTTATCACTATTATTTGTACGCTAGATTGCTGGATTTAAATGCAGACAAATAGCTACTATGAAGGCATGAATCTTAGGAATATTTAAATTGGTCATCTGTTTATAAGTTAACGTATTTAAGATGGGAAAACCAAAAAGACAGTATCATTTACAGGGAAATTACAAACATGAAAATTTTCTAACAAACAAGTCGTGTTATAAATAGTGTTATTTATCAATATATTCAATTTTAAATCAGTTTTAGTTTGCGCAGAGCAGAATCCAATGAAATTTCACCGGACATGTTCTCCTTTTGCTGCAATATATCCCCACCCCAGTTGCACATGCATCTCCGCAAATACCCAATAAACAGCATCCCCACAGATGCTCATGGCCAAAGACAATGGCTCTACGACCGTTTCGCGGAAAAGGACAGATTGCTGGAAGAGTTCTACACTACTGGAAAGTTCCCTCAATTAGTTCAAACACAAGTAAATAGATTGCCTTTGTTCAGAATTTTATTGCCATTCCTTTGTTTTACCACTGCTGTTACAATCTTACCACTTGTTTCTAGAGGGATTAGGCTAGTTTATTTGGGCACTTTAGCTGCATCTCCATTGCTAATTGGTTGGCTGTGGGTCCGCAAATGTGTTTGAATATGTATATTCGGGGGCTAGGACACTTGGCTACATGGACACTTGGCTACATGGACACTTGGCTACAGACAGTTGGCTACATTTTTTGGTGTTTTTCGGTAAAATAATACCGAAAAACCAAAAATGTAGCCAACTGTCTGTAGCCAAGTGTCCATGTAGCCAAGTGTCGTTTTACCGTATATTCGTTGAATATTATTTGTGTAGAAAAATAATAATTTAATAAATACAGGATTTTTAAGTGCCAACATTTTATTTTGAGATAATTTTGAATATAATTTGATGCTCGCTGAGTATTTGCATACACGAAAGTCTTTTTCATGTGTCTGTCCTGCTACGTCCAAAAAAAAGTTAAACGGCATTAAGAGTCGGCATACGATCACAAGTGCACAAAATTGACTGTTTTTGTCAATCCCATTTATACTATCATTTTAAATTCTTAATTTATTCAAATTTATAATCGTTAGAAAGCCCATGAAAAGGGCTTTCTAATGACATATAAGTTTCCTGTAAGTCATGTAAAAATTTCTAAGATGCGGAGGTTTTTATAAAAATTTCATATTTTGAGGAGTGGCATTTTTCAACAATAATGACCCTAATCTCGGAATTGACCAAGAATGTGGACGGAGATATTTACATTCGTGTTTCTGGACCCCGATTTCCTGAGAAAGCCAGCTGTTTTTTTAATTCTGAGCAAAAAAAATTCGATCTACATGGGGGTATCATGGTTTTTTAGTCAAAATTTCAAAATTCAAATTGGCTTTGAAAAGTCACAGTCAACATACCACATTCAAACCCTTATTAATCGTGTGATAAATATTGTTTGATGTGACCAAAACTGTTATTTCACACACCCGAATCACAACTTGGCTTGCTTACAAGTTTTGCAACCAATACGAAGCTCTTCCGCAGGACGTTCAGCCTCTTGATCTTCATCAGTGGAATCACCAAAGACATTAATTTCTTCTTCACTGTCGCTTATCATCATACTCTATAAACACAAATATAGTTGAATTAAAAAACCAAACTACAGTTGGATTAAATTTCGCAAAACTCAATGTAGCCATGAAATGTCGGAAAAATCCGCAAAAACTATGCACCAAGGGCAGTGCTAAACGCATTGCATATGCATTTGAAATTACTTCAAAGGAAGAAACCGAAAACGAAAAAAATCGAAAACGGAAAAAATTCAAACTCGCACATTTCGAAATCAATTAAATCGAAACCCAGTACAGCCTATAGGGAGGGGAAGGGAATAATAGGTGGCTACTTTTATGGCAAAACTTAAAAAAATTTTTGTATTTTTCGACTGTCTTACCATCAGTTTTTTTCATAATTGACACCGACATTGACACTGATACTGACACTAAAATGACACTTAATGTCAGTGTCATTTTAAATGTTATGTCAGTGTCAACATGACGTCAGTTTAAATGTCAGTGTCAGTTTGAAACTGAGCTGTCAGTTTTAAGTTGACGTGTCCCCTTTGTGTCATCTTATCTGCTTGTTTTTGTGTTTGATTTTTCCGAATTTTTTAGTTATAGCGTTAACAATTACCGCATCGATTGATTGTCCTGAGCGATACCCTCACTATCACTCTACTTTCACTAATCTTTATATCAGGTCATACGGAAAGTATTGACACAAAATTTCAAATCCTTGTATCTCGCTCATTTGTTAACATTTTGTGGCAATCTTTTTTTTGTTTTGTAGCCCTGAGTCTACTCTATGGGAAATAACTGAACTTTATTCAACAACTGTCTTTCAACAACTGTAAATTCGACTGACCAAGGACAAGATCGCTGATCTTGGGATGGGAGATTCTGCCGCACCCGCCTTATTCTCCAGATTTGGCTCCTTCGGATTTTCACCTGTTCTTGTCAATGCAAAACTATCACAGAGAGAAACAACGTTGAACAAGTGAAAGCGGATTTGCAAGCGTTCTTTGAGTCAAAGCCAGCGAATTTCTTTGCTAGAGGAATTGCAAAATTGCCAGAAAGATGGGAAAAAGTTATTGATGCGGAAGGATCCTATTTTGTTGAATGATTTGTTTATTGTTGAATAAAGTTCAGTTATTTCCATAGAGTAGACTCAGGGCTACAAAACAAAAAAAAGATTGCCACAAAATGTTAACAAATGAGCGAGATACAAGGATTTGAAATTTTGTGTCAATACTTTCCGTATGACCTGATATATCTTCAATGGCAACCAGACATTTTCTGTTATTAGCAGAATTTGTCGCAGGACATTTTCTATTATTAAAATAATCAAATAGCGAAAAATCACAGTTTTTGTAGGTTTTAATAATGGCTGAAATCCATCCTCAATAATCCGAATCTGCCTTTAATTGTCCTGATCCAACTTCAAAGGTTCAGATATTACCTCGATGGTCTAGATCCACCTCCAATGATCTAGATTCATCCTCGCATGTTCATTAATCCCGCAACACAAAAAGACGCTTTCATGAATTTCACCAGAGGGCACAAAGCGAATGCTGTTGTGAATCTCGCAATGAAAATAGACGCTTTGTCATCTGTGTGAAGAGTGAACAAGTCATCGAGAGTGATGGTACGTGATTGCAGTTTGCTTGGATTTTATAGATCTTAAAATTCTTTTAAAGGTGAAATCATCGAAAAGTAAATTGAAAAATTGTACGGAAAGATCAATGGAAAACAAAACTCACCCGTAGGGCGGGCAAGCATTAGTGAAATGAAATAAAAATGAAATAAATTGCTGGTCTCCGCCTTAATTGTAGTGTAACGCGCTGGTATGCCCCTTTAAGCTGAGTAAAAATGCATGCATTCAGTTCAAAAAAGTATTAGTGTCATTGTGTTTTTTTCCATAAATTTGTTGACAATTTCTTAAAAAGTTGACCATTCATTTTGTAGCTTAGCTTTGCTACAAAATAAGCCGTCAACTTTCAGAAAATTGTCAAAAAATAATAGAAAAAACACAATGCCACTAATATTTTTTTGGAAAAGATGGTGCGAACTTTTGAGACGACCTAATAGTTCAGCAAGATTTCAAACAGCACCCAAAAGCAGACAGATGAAAAGTGCCATGCTAATCTATTTTCTAGTTTTATTAAGGTTCAAAAAATATTGGTCCTGACGAATAACATATTTTGTTCAAAAAATAATAAATGATTCACTTAAAAAAGATTAAGGAGGAAATTGAATCAAGACTTTCATTTTCCTGCAAATACGAATGGACCGCAAAATTCACAGGTCTCTTCTATTAGTTTTTCTCGTTTGGTTGATAGGTTCAATAGGGGCATTCTCACTTATCATTTTATTAAAAAAGCCATCGCTAAAATATTTGATACTATACGTTTGCATTTACTACATCTTTATCAATATTGTTTCATGCTGTACTTACCACACTGACAAAAGCCGTGCTATAGCCAGCCAATGGAGAATCCCTGAAACTACACTTCTTTTATTTGACTTGCTTGGAGGATGGCCGAGTGGAGGTTTTGCTCAAGAATATTTACCACACAAAATCAATAAAACGTCATATCAAATTTTGTTTTGGTTAGCTGTATTTGCACATTTTGTTGCTGTATATATTGGATGTTATATTTGCTTCGGTGATCTTTTACATAAACTGTTTTAAAATATTACCATCACAAATAAACTACAGGTGGCCCAATTTTTTTCCCACTTAACTATGCTCATAACTTTTTTTAAATCAGATTTTTGCCATCTCTTTTTTAAAACGTTATTTCAAAAACTTGTAAACGTTTTCGTAAAAAAAGATTTACAAAGTCGTTGTCGGTCGTCCAATGAGTCATCATTTTAATGAAAAGGGCTATTTGACAAAAAAAATACCAAAGGCGGGAGTAAGGCAAATTTTTAAAATCCCAGGTTTTGAAATTTTAGTTTTCATTAATATTAACTAGTGCTTGGTGGCCCTACGGGCCGCTCTCGCTCTTGCTGGTGCTTTCAAAATAATTTTTTTAAAGCAGTAAAAATTTATTTAAAAATTTAATTTTTCAAAGCTTTCATTCTGTATAATTCCAAGCATGAAAAATATTATTTTTGTCATTTTTTTACTTACCAAAAAAATTTCAATGGCCTGAGAAAATCAGAAATCAATGCACATTCATTTAATAGAAACACATACACGCACAACAAATAACAGGTTTCTTCATCACATAATCTCTTTATTTTCTTGAGCACGATCCACTGAAAGCAATCAATACACAAACGAATCACAGACAATTTATAGATTATTTTTCTTGTCATGAGAAAGTGCCACCACGGGGGTCACCTTTGTTAAGCATCTCAGCAGAATCAGCAGTACTTGAGAGCAATATCCACTAAAAGCAATCAATACACAACGAAATCACAGAAGAATTACAGATTCCTCACTTTTTGCAACAGATATTTTCACCACGCGGGTCATCCTTCTTGAGCCTTTAAGCAGAGTCACCAATGACTTAGGAAAACACGAACTACTAAAAGCAATCAATACACAATCAAATTACAGAAGAATTATAGATTCTTCACCTTGTAAAGAAATAATTCCACTACACGGGTCATTTTTCTTGAGTATATCAGCAGTGTCAGCAATACTTGATGAGAGCATGAGCCACTAAAAGCAATCAATACACAACTAAATTACAGAAGTATTATATATTTTTTACCTCATAAAAAAATTATTCCCCCCATGCGGGCCATCTTTCTTGAGTATCTCAGCAGTGTCAGCGATACTTGATGAGAGCAGGATCCACTAAAAGAAATCAATACACAACAAAATCACAGAATAATTATATATTCCTTACCTTTTACAACAGACGTTTCCACCTCGCGGGTCATCCTTTTTGAGCATCTAAGCAGCTCGAATTCAGCTTGAACTGCTTCAGTTGAACATCTTCATTCAGTCGCTTATTGACCCTTAAAAAAGCGATAAAAACACAAAATAAGATTTGTAAGAGCAACGTACTGAAAGGGCAACGTAGAGTTTGGGAGAAAGCAATGGATGAGCCCGATTTACTGAAGATCACAGTTTTAATTCCCTTTTTAATTTAATTTTATTTTCAAAAACAATATTATTCAGTGACTTTTCAGTCAGTTGTTTAAAATCTTTATATCGCTTCTTGTCTATTTTTGCAATTTTACAATATCTCTTTAAAAACTACGTTCCGAACCAATTTTTCTTTTTGAGATTCCGCTAACAACATCGGAAAAGTCCACCACGCGGGTTGAGCTGCTTGATGCTCTGAGCATTCCACTTGAGAATCCATGAAGAAAATCGAGACTAAATAGATATACTTTATCATCAACGCAAAAAATCATTTGATGCTAACAATTTCGGAAACGTCGACCACGCGGGCTGAGTTGCATTATTCTTCGAGAGTTCCACTTGAGAATACACGAAGAAGTGTGAGACTAAATAGATAGACTTTATTATCAACCATCTGACCTCCCTACTTTACGGATCTTACTCCATGCAACTTTTTTTCTGCGGGTTTCTATCATGGACATATGTTTTTTCGACAAATTGCGAATGTCGAACTGTTGTGTGTTAAAAATTTGGCGTTTATTCAAAAAAAATGTGCGCTTTAAAAATTTGTCTTGCTTCCTCCTACGATGTTTTTGTTAAATAACTCTTAATGACTCATTTAACAACGATTTTTTGAAATTTTTTTTTTCAAAAATGTTTCCTATGTTCTAAATTACTTTTTTTTTAAAAAATCGCGAAAATCTGATTTTCTAAAAAAAGCTATGAGCATAGCTAAGGAGAACAAAAATTGGACAACCTTGCACTTGGTAAGCCAAGCCAATTGTATAGCTAAATTTGGCAAAAGCTAAATCCTGAAGTTCTTTTTCTTTTATATGTTTTTAGGTTGATTGGTTTTGGGGATTTTTCTAGTGTGTGACAGTTCTTGTTGAGTTTTCAAGCAATCTCCGTACAATTCTATTGTTTTGTAATAAAAATTTTTTAGTATGATGAGATTGAAAAGACCGATGTGTTTACATAGAAACCTGCTGTACATAGTGTAGAACTTGAAGTTACTGTTTTTGTTTCAAGTATCAGAGCAATAAGGATCTTTATCAAATTTTAGATAAGATGGCGGCAGTGTATCAAAAATTTGCTTTGACTTTTGCAATATTAAAATGCTCACCTGTTTCACAATTTGTCCCCGCCAATTCAAACAATTTTCCGAATCATTGAACTTCTATACAGATTTTTCAACTTGGTTTCTAACAAAACAAGGCCTAGAATTCAATTTTAGGTATAGTCTTGTTAGAAACCAACTTGAAAAAACAGTACAGAAGTTCAATGATTTTTAAAAAATTTTGAATTGGGGGACAAATTTTGTAACAGGTTAGCATGCTCCTTCAATTCAAATTGATACTTTTGGGCATGTTTGACATTTAATGATGTCTCACCAATGTTAAAGGTGAAAACAAGCGTAAAGGCTAATTTATCTAATAAATTAACACTGCGTAGATATTATAAAAATTGATTTTTGAGGGGTTCGAACAGTTGCATGTGTCAACGGAAATCTGCTAGCTTAGACTA
Organism: Ditylenchus weischeri; assembly: GCA_029231635.1. NCBI lineage: Eukaryota > Metazoa > Nematoda > Chromadorea > Rhabditida > Anguinidae > Ditylenchus > Ditylenchus weischeri. Next base: position 167,620 of record JAMRYI010000149.1, read on the forward strand.
TTAATTTTTATTCCGTTTCCGCTTTGATATGAAACCATTGACTCTCTAACACAAAAATAGCCAACACCTTAGTTGCACCATCAGTGCCTTAAGCCAGCTTATATATTGCACTCACTTGCAAGCGAAATTGGTCAAAGTAAATCTTTATTGTTTGCAATAAAGATTTACTCATATTTGAAGAAAATAGATTGTTTTGTAGCTACAAGAGAAAAAAAAACGTAATCCACTGCTCAAAATTTCACATTAACGAGTTTGCGCCTTAGCAGCTTACTTTGCCCGTTACTGAGTAAATTTTTCGTGCTACTCACTGGGAAATGTTCATGTTAGCCGGTCTGGCCTTTGGCGTTAGCAATCAGTACCTTCTATTGCAATTTACGAACAGAACCGGCAAAAAACTCAATGCATCAATATTTTATTGCTTAAGTTTTTAAAAATTTGTTTTAAATTGTCAGCAAAGTTCCATTTGGCATCTCGCTTTTTTAAATCTACAAAATCTTTTAACTATCTTAAAGTCTTTAGACTTGGACCCATGGATTTTCCCATACTGTCAGGTGTGCAGCTGGCACAGCTTATCGGCGAGCCTATCACTATTACTACTTGCAGCAACAAAGACGCACCTATAAGCGGCAATGTGTTCACTATAGACCCCGAGTCTAAGTCTATTGTGCTAGCTGTGTTCAATCCGAATTCTCAAGGTAATACAAATCTAACATACTGTCGTATTTACTCTATTTCCCCTATCCCCCCAGGGGTATTATTTTTCAAATCCTGAAAAATCTTGAAATTTTAAACTAAAAACGACCCTTACTCTAAAATCCTAGTCAAAAAAACCAAGAAGGTGGGAATATTAGAGTAAATACGGTATCTTTATTTTGCAATAATTTACTGTTTCCAGATTCTACAATACCAGATAAGTTTATGCTCATACCTGGTGAGACAGTGCGCTCAATTCAAAAGTGTGTTAAACTAGATACAGAAGTGGAAGAGACAATGGAATTTGAAAAAATAGACACCCTTGCTTTGGTAAGTGTAAGACAGAATTCCGAGGAGCTACGAGAATCCTTAAAAAACTTGATCTACATGAACAAACAATCTAGCTCAAGCAATACAGATCATTCTTCTAAGCTGTAAGATTTATTTTTTAAACTCTTTTTCTGATACTTTTTTTTTATAGCAAATAGCGAAAAAAATTAGGACTGGTTTTTAAGTAATCGACTTTCTTTGTTTTCGCTGTTGAAACCTTTAAAAGTGTTAACCGTAGAAAGGTCATTTGACAAAAAAATATTTTCAAGTTGCTAGCCCCGCAAGTGTCTTGAAGCAAGTTAAGCAAATAATTAAGCTCTATTTTAGCAGTGCTAGTAACAATGATGACAGATCTGAAGTAGACAAAGAAAAGGAAAATGCAGAAATAAGGTACTCAGATGTTATTTTCAGTAGATTCATTTAAAATATCCTAATTAAGACGCCAAAAAGTAGTGTCTGCACTCAAAAAGGCAGGGATAGCCTTCAGAGAAGATACATCCAGCAATGCTAACCAACCAGTGATTGTTGTGGGAGCTGTCCGAATCTTGTATCCGTATGAAGAAACTGCAGAATGCATTGTTTCTATGAATCAGGTGGCACTAAGACGAACCATGAAATTTTTAGAAGGGGTTACCAAATAGCTTAAGTCTGTGAATGGTGAAATATATTGATTTTGATCAAATAAAAACACATTCAATAAGTCTAACAAAACCATTAAAAGTTTAACACGGGCAAGGCCAATCGTGACCAGCTTTGCTTTTTACTCAGAACTTTTTGCTGAGTAACTCTATGCCGGTGGATTTTTGAAAAAAGTGCTTTTTCGTGTGCTCCGTAAGTCCCATGTAGTTAATTGAGGACTCGGTTTGGTTTTTTCGCCATATCTTTTTTTCAAATATTTTTAGTTTTCGTCGAAAAGTTAATCAGGTGCAGAATGAATTGCGCTTGCCAACGAATATATATATTCTTGTGAATGTTGCAAAAAATTAAATAAAAAATGAAAAACTTCTGCACCATGTTGTTCATTGTCCGGATTATTTTTTGAATAATGGTGAGCACATCTTGTCCTGGGATTTATTTATTTGAAACTTTTATGGTTGTAAGAAAGAACGAAATGCAAGAATTTTTTGCTACCAAAATATTTTATAAACGTATTAATAAACATATAAATAATCGACTTAACAAGTATGTTTTCGTTTTTAAAAATTTTTTTAATGTAAAACTTTTGTGCCGATTGAGAAAAACCTCATTTTTAACACCAGATTCATGTTCAGCGTGGTTTATTTCCTTATAAAACTGCTCTTGAAATAATAACTGAAACGGCCCCCTAAAATTCGAATCTTAGTGCAGTTCAAGACAAACAAAACGCCAAGAATATTTGTTGTGAAATTCAAGTTTTTAAACAAAAATCACATTTTTCCTTGTTAATTTCCATTTTTATAACATTTTATAACAATTTTTCCTGCACAACTAGCATGGCATATATTCTGTTGTTTAGCCGAACCACACGATATGCATTTTTTTAAATTATGTTTTGATGTGACATGGGTTTCGTGTATGAGATTCTAACATCTAAAAGTTAGTTTACGAATACATACCACCGACCAGTACTATTTTTCTCACAAAAATTACATTACTTTTTTTATTCCTACAGCAACACAACAAAAACGCAATTTCATTAGCAGAGAAGAACAACAAAACATACAGAATAAATTATTGTTTATTGAGACCAGCAGAGTAACAACTTCCATTTAACGGACCATCTTCCTTGGGCAAAACATCAGCAGCAGGGTAGAAGAATCATGGCCAGGCAAAGTAAGGATCATGAGTGGTCGAAATTCTACTTGCTGAGAATTTAACTTTGAGAAATCAATTGTGATCATGATAATTTCCGTATTTTATGAGCAAATGATGGCTCATTACAAAGCCCTTAGTGTAAGCAGTATTTAGGTCATAAACATGCCAAAGCCAACAAGGAAAAAACCAGATCAGGCGTATGAAACAAAAAGACTCTAAAAGAGAAAAAAATTTACTTTTTAAAAAATGTTGTTCATTGAGCTCCGTTGACTGTTTCTCCGACAGATATTGGCCATTTTGAGTGCAACAGAGATACCTTAAAAAATCATCTTAAATCGTCAGACAAGTAAATAGAAACCTTAGAAATCCTTGTTCCAACGAAAATTGAGTTCTCTCCTTATGCTTGGTGTTCTCTTTAAACGATGATTTTGGTAACTCAAAGATTGGGCAAGGATAGGAAGAGCTCGACCCGAGATGACCATAGACCGTATCGATGAATTTGAGATCTCCGGTCACGAACCTACTGAAATGCATGATTGTAGTTGAAGAATCATGAATACACTGAGAAATATTAAAAAACTACCAAACTATTTCTTTTTCATCAAAAAGATATGGACAAAATAAAATCGGACGAAAAATGGACAACCCTGTATGTGTTCGCACCTATCCCGAAAAAAACTGCCTTGGTCTTCCCCTTGTTGATTTTTTGGCAATTTTTGAGCATGTCTGCATTAAACTTATGATTTCACACGACAATAAGATTTTGTTGCTGCTTGTGGTTAGGCTTGTGGTCATTTGCGGACGTAACATTTGCGTTTAGATTTTTGCGGACCTACATTTTCGGACGCACATTTGCAGAAGGGTATTTTTTCACAAAATTTGCGGACATAACATTTGCGAAGACGACAAGTTGCCGGTGCGTGTTGATGGAAGGGGTCGGTGCGGGTTGGGGAAAATGGTCGGTGCCGGTGCGGTGCCGGTACGCGTTAAAGGAAAAGGTCGGTGCTGGTGAAATTTCAAAATTTACAGCACTGGTTTCGATTAATTCTATCTTTGCTTTCTTTGGGTGACTTGCTTGCTGTCCTTTTTTTCCAGTGCTTCTTTGTGTCTTGCTGGCACGTACCCTAATTAGATTTGCTTTTGCTTTACTTCATCTCCTCACCATAGACGCAGACAACTTTTTCATCAGCCACTTTCTTGGAGGATTTCAAGACGACGCTTGGAGCCATGAGCTGTAAAATAAAAAGACAGTTCATGATGATAGGGAAGGCAGTCTAAATGCGAAAAAAATTAAGTCGAGTCGAAATGTCGAATCGAAAATTTTACGACATGTTGTGTCGAGTCGAATGTCGATATGTCGAAAAATGTGGACATATCGACAAGAAATGTCTAAATCGACATGTCGTGTCGACAACCTTAATAATTTCAAATGAAACTGAACTAATTCCATCTGAAGTTCAAATGACTTTTATATAATGCTTATCAAATATTGTTTTTAAATGCCTTTGACGGTCATTAAAACAGCCCCTTTATTTTAATGAATCTATAATGTAATAAAATTTAGCTGCAAATATTCACTGTGATTCATCCATATCCGCTATATAGTGGCAAATAAGCGGTCGAACAACCTAAGCATCCGGAAAAGATGAATCGAACGATGGCTGTTCAGAAATTACATTCTATAAATGTATACTTACAATCAGTTGTTAGTTAGTATTTTAAAAGACAAATCAGAAGGAGACTTTGCTGTTTTACGTTTCATATTATTAATGCTGTTGTATTATGTGTAAAACACAAAACTATATATTTGTTTTGTTGATTTTAACTAAACAGAGTCGAGTCTCGATTTTACGGCACCATAAGGCGTATTTGTATTCCCAGTTTAATTTGTATTACAGCCGTGGTTATGCAGGGATATTTTGCTGGCCCCAGGGTAAATTGTTTACTTTTTGTAGACTACAAAGCAGTTTTTTTTAATTTAAACTTTTTCATGGTTTTTTTGTTTTGAAAGCTGATTTCAGGTTACCGTAGTTTTACAAAAGTCTCTCAATCGAGTGGGTGGCGTATAGCTGGTTATGGGTATTTTGGGGCCCGCCGTTTGGGGGCCAGAACTTTGGGGGCCGGAAGTTTGGGGGCCAGAACTTTGGGGGCCAGAACTTTGGGGCCGGAAGTTTGGGGGCCGGTTTTGAAAAATATCTTTGTTCTATTCACTGTGTTGTGATTTCTTGATGCTTCTTTTACTGGGCTATAATATGCAATGTGAAGTACTTTTTTATAGCAAAATGAAGATCGAAACAAAGAAAGGCCAGCCGTTAGTACTCTGCAAAAACTTTTTGATGCGAAAAGGAAAGAAAAGCTCCGATGGTCTACGCCAGTTCTGGAGGTGCATACATGAGTCATCTGTATGTCACGGTCGAGCTGTTTCTGTTATTGGCTCTTTAGTTCTTGAAGAAACTGCGTCACATAACAATCATGGAGCAAGTCCAATAGAAGCCAAGGTATAATCAAGATAATCATAAGTATCTTTAAGCATAAGTATTATTTTTATGACTGCTTGTTTTTTTTTAGAAAATGACTAAAACGATGGCTGAAACTCGTGCGAGGGAGAATCTGCTCTTCAACCCGAAAATTATACTCTCTTCTATAAAAAGGGGCTCTCTGACGATGTGATTCAAAGCTTTCTGGATGTCAATGTCTTGAAACTCATTACAAACTGTCGTCGTCCATTTGGAGGTAAATTTATCATTCCTTTCATGCTTTCACATAACATTTAAGCTCTTTATGTGGATAAGCCTCTCCATGAAATGAAACTGAGTAATCAGTTTAAGTGAACTGCCCTTGGTGGTCGCTTTTTGCTGCATGACTCTCGTTTGCTTGATCCAGATCTTACAACTTTTCTGATATTCGCTTCAGACAGAGGGCTTGATTTTTTTCGCCAATATGAAAGCTAGAGTGTGGATGGAACTTTTTACTGCTGCCCCAAATATTTAAAATCCATCTCGGTCTCAGTTCGCATGGTTGAAGAAGAGCATGAAACTTGGCAATTAGCGATTAGGCAATGAATTAAACTTAGTTTCCAAAAAAATTGTTTTACTTTTCAGGCACGAAACCCAAGGTCAACTACAGTGAAAAACTGAGAAGCTCAAATCTCACAGCTAGTGAAAGTCTACACAGCCGTCAGTCCATATTTGCGTTGTCGCTTGCCCTATCTGCGAAAACTTCAGAGTCAGATGGCCAAGTTTCACATTGTTCAAAAGGATGGCGCAGAAGAACAGGTTGAGGAAGAAGAGAATCAAGTTGGACAAGAAATAGGTATCTCCGAAGATGAAGACATAGATCTTTAGTATTGTTTATTGAATATTGGTTTTTCACATTGTTATTGGCCGTTTCCGTTTTTTTGCCTCAATAAAGCCGAATTTTTTGGAAATGTGTAGTTGGAGTCCTTCTTATTCAATTTTAATGCGGTGTTAAGTTGCTTGAGATCTTGGCCATCAGTCATAAAGAGGAAGATTAAAATAGTTACTTAAGTTAACACTGCTTGGTAAAATTAAAGCGGTGATTTTTTTCGTATACCGGTAATCAACAAATTTTCCTTCTATAGACTTCGTACAATAATGCGGCACTGGCCTCCAAACTTCCGGCCCCCAAAGTTCTGGCCCCCAAGTTCTGGCCCCAAACTTCCGGCCCCCAAAGTTCTGGCCCCCAAAGTTCTGGCCCCCAAAGTTCTGGCCCCCAAACGGCGGCCCCCAAAATACCCATAACCGTATAGCTTAAGTTAGCCTTTTCACAATAAATGAAATGGTTTAGCCCTCTAATTTTTGCAGACTATTGATAGATTAGTACTGCCTTGTTGCATATAATTTTGATGTAGGCCTAGCATGGGTTGTAAAGTTGAGTTTTTCTTTTAGGGAACTATTTTGTAGACTCCAGGCAGTGTTTGGACTTTCAGCCGTCGTACTTCGTACTGCTAAATTTCAGCCGTCGTACTTCGTACTCGTACCTCGTACAACAAAAATTTAAAGCTCGTATATCGTACTCGTACCAAAAAAAATTTTGCTCGTACTTCGTACTCATACTACAAAAATAATGACTCTCACTTCTTACTTCTTTCCATAGTCTTAAAATTTCAGTAGTTTTTAGTTCTACTTCATTTTTGCTCGTTATTTTGAAAATTTATGAATTTTAAAAGAAAAATATTAGCTATTAAGTACTTATTTCTCACAGCATTATTTATTAATGTGTTTAAAAAAGAACGCCTGAGTTATTTGAAAAATGGTTGGCATAAGCATAGTGGTAGACGAGACGATGGATCTGCTCGTAGGAGATGAAAAAGATATGGCCAGAGAAGAGGTCCGACAATATCTGAGAGAACTCGCGACGGACTTTAAAAACAAAGACCTCTTGTAGTCTATCAAAACCTCGTTTTTTGCTATTTTTCAACAATATATAATTTTTTGATAATTTCAAAATAAACATTTCACAAAACGGAATTTCACTAAGTGAAAAATTGTCAGTTAATTTATTAATACTTGTATTTTGACGCTGTTCGTACTCGTACTTCGTACCACTGAAATTTCTTCTCGTACTTCGTACTCGTAGTACGAGTACGTGTACGAGTACGAGGTCCAAACACTGACTCCAGGGGTGCATTAAAAAGAGGCATATCAGATCGCTACACGGAAAAAAGGCGGGGACCAGCGGTTCTTTTCTTTCCCGATAACTTTTTATATGCGTTTTTTTTTGAGTTTTCGGGCTAGTTTTTTCAAGTAGTATAAGTTCATCAATATTATATTTGGCGCAAAACGAGTGAAAAATGGAAATATTCAAAAAATTTGCTGGTCCCCCGCCTAAAGTTTTTGACCCCTTCAATATCAAAACTTGATTGTACAATAACTCATGTTCCAAAATGTATTTTTATTTTGAGTTAGGTACTTGTTCGGTTGGGGGGGGGCCCTAATATTTTTGACCAAATAATTTTTATTTCTGTTTTGAACAATAACAACTGAAAATCAAAATATCGAGTTCACATTTGTAATCAAAGTTCAAAAAATAAGGAACTTGTGCTACGAAAAAAGTGGCCGTTAGACCACAAGTGAAATTTTGTAAAGGCCCCCAACCGAACAAGTGCCTTGAGTTAATCTCATTTATCTTGTTCTTGAGGAGAATGGGTCACGGAAGTTGAGGCATGAAAAAACGAACAAGTGTTTTGGTCTTATTATTTAAAGAAAAATTGTTTGCGAATTTACAATCACTATCATAGCATTTTTCTATGACAGAATTTTAAATTTATATAAGTTGATTTTAGCGATGCAAATTCCATTCATCATATTTTTCTGCCTTAAAATTTTTGGCTCAATTGAAGTGTCTGGAAAAATGAGCGAATCTGAGTTACAAAACATGTCTCCGGAAGGGCGACGAAGATATGAAGAGAATGAACGAAAAAATGAGGAGTTGGCTAGGCAAGATATCAATCGAGTGGAAGAAACTAAAAGAGAAGAGACGAGAAAAGAAAACGAAAAAAAATCTCTGGGTGAAAACGCTGATGTGATCACGCAAATCCTTGGAAATAACTGTGTTAATGAGAGACAAAATGTAAAGTTTCAAACAGTCAACGGGCATGTTAACGCTTTGATTAAAAAAATTTAAATTTTAGTTGAAGGCATGTCATACTTCCTTATATACCGGATGACCCAAATTTTCATAACATTTTGTTTTGCCCATAACTTTTTGAAGTTCCGTCTTTAAAAAAATTTCATTTAAAAGAGGAAACTCTAGGCAATAGAATGACACCAAACACACGCAATAATGTTTATTGAAGAACAAAAAAAATTAGCCATGAAAATCAACGAAATTTACTGAATATTTGCATATGATTCTACACTTCTCTAGCGAACCTCAATGAACCTACCAAGTCGAAAATGGTATTCATCGATTAAACGATCAATCGTATGTTCTGGCAGTTTGTCGAACGCTTGCTAAGTTGCAATAAAAAGTATTGGGTTGTAACATAAGTTCTGTCGGTTTTTTTCGAACGCAAATTTCTCCCGAAGTGAAAAACAATACATTATATGTATTATATACCAATCTATAGCTCATGCGTTTCTCTACAAAACGCTTTTTAAACTTTTTGATTACCTGCTATCTCTTTCCTTTTGTAGGCTCAAGAAGATGGAAGACAATTTTGATAAAAAGCTGCATACGCGACACTGCCTACTCTACGAGTTCAAAAAAGGTGTTAAGGCCGCGGAGGCTGCTCGCAATATTTCGGCCGTTTATCCGGAGGACGTTGTCGACGAAAGAACTGCCCAAAGATGGTTCAAGCGATTCAAAGAAGGGGATTTCGATCTGAATGACACTCCACGCGCAGGAAGGCCATCCGAACTCGACAAGGACGCTCTCAACGCTCTTCTCCACGAGGATCCGCGCCAAACGACTCGGGAATTGGCAGTGGAGTTGAATTGCAGCCACATGACAGTCGCCCACCACTTGCATTCGATAGTAAAGGTCCAAAAGCTCGGAGCCTGGGTGCCGCACGTTTTGACGCCAAACAACAGGATCAATCAAGATCAACAAGATCAGCAAATTTAACGAAAATGGCAATTCAGCAATTGGAATGGGAAGTTTTGCCGCATCCGCCCTAATCTCCGGACCTTGCTCCTTCGGATTACCATCTGTTTTGATCGCTCTCCAACAATCTACGAGGAGTCTCTTTCAATAATGACGCGGAACTCCGAAATTGGCTATACGAATATTTAGAGGGTTTCCCAGCGGATTTCTTCAAGCGTGGCATTGAAAAACTTGTTGAAAGATGGGAAGAAGTGGTTGATAATGAAGGAGAATATATAATTGATTGACATGTTCGTTTGCTTTATTACAAATAAAGATTTTGAAATCGTTGGAAAAAACCGACAGAACTTATGTTACAACCCAATATACTAAACAGTAAAACCTCTAAGTTAGCAGGTTGCGTTCCATAAAACAATTGATTTCACGTAACCCCAAAGAAAAAAATAGCAAGGAGTCAAATCAAGCGAAAGTTTTATAGGTCGACGAAGAACAAACAAGAAATAAAAATTGACGTATTTAGTGTCATTCTATTCCCTAGATTATTCTTTTTCAAATACAAAAGCAATTTTTGAAAAGTGGCAAAACTTCAAAAAGTTATAGGCGAAACATATTTTTATGAAAATTTGGGTCATCCGGTATAATCTTTTTTTTTGAAGGGACCAAAAATATTTAATAAGTGCTATTCAAATGCCACATTTTGTTGGGAAACCGGTGTTGCGATAAAAACAAAACTTGTGCAGAATTAAGAGAATGGAAAAAATAAAAGCCCATGGACTTTATCTATACAGTCGAACCTCTTTAAACCGACACCTCTTTAACACGCGGAGGGTCAAGCGTAGTCAGGGTGTCGTTTTTGTTCAGAATTTTTATGCAGATTACGAATCTGCAAAAAAAAATTGAGAAAATGTTTCCCCTTGACGGAGCACTTACCTCTTGAATATAGGTCCCCTTTTTGGAGGTACTATTTGCCTTTGTAGCAACGATTAATTTCAATTTTATTGGAAATAATATGCCTACTATGGCTTTATAAAAAGAGGAGAATGCGAGTTTTCTAATGAGATAATGTGCAGGGATTTATCATAATTAAATGCTAGATTTTTCGCCTAAAGAAAGAAATGTGTCATGTTTTTATAAACGTTGTTTTTTTCTTAAATATGCAAAATTACGTGTGTTCTGGCCGTTCGTTTGTGAAACACTTTACATTTTTCGAAAAAATTAAAAAACTGCACCAGATGGTGCTTCAATCTACAAATACAAAGGGCCTTTGAAGTGTTAAAGAGTAGCCTCTAAAAAAATTAAAAACAGGTTCAAAAAACATTTTGACTGAAACTTTTTTTCGCTGGATAAACCTTTGATTCTGACACCGGATTCGTGTTCAACGTGGCCGATTTACTTATAAAGAATGCTCTTAAAATTGAAAAATTACTGCGAAATTTCAAATTCCTCTCAGGACAATGAAGATTTAAATTAAGGGAAAGTTCGGTATTCGAATCTTTGTTGTCCTGAGAGGAATTTGAAATTTCGCGGTAATTTTTCAATTTTAATAGCATCATCTTTTTTACTATTGCTCGACAGGGGGGTTCCGCTTCACAATGTAGAGGCAAAGTGAGCGCCTTTTAATTTTTAGATATATATATTTTTCAATTTTTCAAAGTTTGAGTACCAAATTGTAGCCCTGAATGTCAGCTACATTGTGATACCAAAACTTCTAGAAAAACGAAAAATTAGTAGATCTAAACTTTAAAAGGCGCTCATTCTGACACGTTTTTCAGCACGCAGTGAGCGCCTTTTAAAATTTAGATCTACTAATTTTTCGTTTTTCTAGAAGTTTTGGTAACACAATGTAGCTGACATTCTGGGCTACAATTTGGTACTAAAACTTTGAAAAATTAAAAAAAAATATATATCTAAAAACTAAAAAGCGCTCACTTTGCCTCTCACTTTGCCTCTACATTGTCAACTTAGCCTTATTAGAGGAAATATGGTATGTGCCTTTTTTTACGCTGATTCTGAATCTGAAATCTGGTTCATGGCTGCATGTCTATGTGCAAAAATTTCGTTTGCTTTTCGTGAAGATGTAAGTTTAAAAAACAGACTAAATTGATTCTGTTAAATTTTTACACCTTTTTTTAATGTAGGCAAAATACCAGAAAGCCCAGACAAAGGACTTTCTTATGAGTATAAAAAAGATGCTGCACTAAATACATTCACAGCTCACCAGCCTAAAGAAAAAAACCATACCCGACCTTGATGAGTCGGCGCGAAAATTGGCTTTTTGAGGGAATTGCGTTTGGAGGTTATGTTTGGAGGTCCAATTTTATGATATTCGTGCACAGCAGGTTCTAAAACCCTTATAGGAACCGTTATTAACCAGTCAGGAGTTCCCGTGTTGAATAAGCAATGCAAATGGTGCGAAATAAAATGAAACCCCTACTTAGTGTTAAAGAATTGAGTTTCTAATGAAATCCTCAATCTTCAACCTAAGCAAAGTGCTTTTAACGTTTTTTTTTTTAATTTGGGCTTTCGTTTGATACCAAACTTTTGAACATAATCCTTAACATGATACTCTCTCTTTGGTATCCCCTCGTCAGCCAGATCTAAAAGAACAACTCATAATATTCGAAAATAGTAGAAAATTCGAGATTTTCGAATATTTGGACCTTTTTTTAATTTGGCTTCCCAAGGGATACTGTATGCATAGTTGAATCACCGCCGTCGCCGGCGTGCCACCATGCGGCGGCGGCGCAAAATAAGGGGCCGCCGGCGGTGGTGGCGGTGGTGGCGGTGGTGGCGGCGGCGGTGCATGAATTAGTGGCCGCCGCGAGCGCAATATTGTCATATGTATTTACTTTTAAGTTTTTCATTTTTTCAAAATTAACTGCATAAAATCTAAAATAAAATGACTGAAAAAACTGAATTAACGAAATACAAAGTAATTTTTCGTGTTATTGTTTTTTCTCTCGTAGTTCCTTTCGCATTTGACTAAGATATAAATCAACAGATTCTTTTGCAATACGGTTGATTTCATCAGCAGTGAAGGAAATCGTGCGAAAAGCAGCACTTTCATGAATGTAACTGGCTGCCGCATCTTGAGTGTTCTCCCCCAAACTTTTCGGCCATGTTGTTCTAACAGCGTCAGTATTGTGTTCTTTGAGATAATTTGTGGTGGCGTGGTAGAAGCGACAGATTTTAAGACATAAATGCAATAGCCGGCGGCACGACCGCTGGCGGCGGCGGCGGTAGCGGCGGAGTAGTGGCGGCGGCAAAATTTGGTAACATTTTTTCCCCGGCGGCGTTGCCGCCGGGGGCGGCGGTGGTTTTTCGGAGACGCCCAACTATGACTGTATGCATACTAAAACGTTTCTTTTGTAGTCTTGGTACGTATTGGCAATGCTTATCTACTTTAAAGATTTACCGAGTTATGATCAATTCTGAGCTATGGTTCTCACGGTCATACTTTACGAAGGACTTTATTTGGGTTTCCTTGTGTTAAGGACCATTTCCCAGCACCCCAGTCTCTTATGACCGATCTGTAAAAAAAGTGGCATTGCCAAAATGTGGCAAAAGTAACGGGTGGTCAAAAAGTTCCCGATGGATTTTCAAAGCTTCATTTTTTATCATTTTTCTTATCATATTTTTAGAAGTTTAGTATTATTTTGTAGCCTGTTCTTCCTCTTTCAAACGACATGTCACACGTTTATTTTACTCAACAAAATGACCACCATTTGCATCAATACATTTCTTTAATCGTTTTGGAAAGTTGTCAATGGCTTTTTGGATCATCTCTTGTGGAAGTTCGTCCCATTCTTTCACCAGTGAAGCTTTTAGGGCAGCAATTGACTTGTGTGGCTTGGAGCATGCTTTGGACTGCAAGTACGGCCATCCAAAGTAGTCCATCACATTCAAGTCGGGGGAGTTGGGCGCCCAGTCACCTTTGATCGCAGCATTGTCACCCCAATGAGAATCAACCGTGATGAAATCTGGAAAGTGCTCCTCAATCCAGTGGACTGAGGAGAATATGGGAGACAATTGGACCTTTCAACAAGATGGCGCGCCTTCTCATCGAGCCGTTGAAACTCAGAACTGGATTGAGGAGCACTTTCCAGATTTCATCACGGTTGATTCTCATTGGGGTGACAATGCTGCGATCAAAGGTGACTGGGCGCCCAACTCCCCCGACTTGAATGTGATGGACTACTTTGGATGGCCCTACTTGCAGTCCAAAGCATGCTCCAAGCCACACAAGTCAATTGCTGCCCTAAAAGCTTCACTGGTGAAAGAATGAGACGAACTTCCACAAGAGATGATCCAAAAAGCCATTGACAACTTTCCAAAACGATTAAAGAAATGTATTGATGCAAATGGTGGTCATTTTGTTGAGTAAAATAAACGTGTGACATGTCGTTTGAAAGAGGAAGAACAGGGCTACAAAATAATACTAAACTTCTAAAAATATGATAAGAAAAATGATAAAAAATGAAGCTTTGAAAATCCATCGGGAACTTTTTGACCACCCGTTATTATGAAAAAGTTTTATGGGCTTTATTATTAAAATCAAAACAAACGAAAGTTTCAAAAAAGTGCGGATAATCTCCGGATGACCTGATATTTTCGAATTTGGTGTCAAACGAAAAAGCCCTGTATCTCAGCTTCAATATGACACCAAATTTAAAAAAAATCTTAAAGCTGTTTTGCAGAGAAATAGCGCCAAGGTTGAGAATTGAGGGATTGCTCGAGCGCGTAATTCTTACAATATAGCTCCGTCTATTGGTCAAGTTATTTTTTTCTAAATCTTATTTTTTTTAATTATAACAGAACGTGTATTATTTGATTGATTCTAAACCGCAATTTTTTCAGTTGGCCAACGTTGCTCAGAATAAGAATATCACACTCGTTGATGACAATGAAGCCGCACCTTTGTGCGAGTAAGTTTTTTGTCGCCAAAAATAAAAATAAATCTAAATTTTGAAGAACAATAATTTGTTTTCAGGGCCTACCTGATTTATTCCACCTGTGTGGTCAACTTTTTTGTGGACAATCCTGAGAATGCCTCTCACGTGTTGAGTCCCACTCGTGAATTGGGCTGGTCAGAGAGGTGTGCTGGTTCTTTGGCTTCACTGTCCAAATGGTTGGCATGGCTGTTTTTGGTGGCTATCTCGGTTGATTGCCTCCGGGCCTTTTTTTGACTGAATGACTGAACGAAAGTAACAATAAACAAGTTTCATACAAAAACCAAAATCTTTAATAATCGCAATTTTATAACACTTGAAATAAAAATGCTTCAATACTTAAACATGTAAAGCAGAAAATCCACAATTACAAAGGGAGAGACATTTACGGCTACTTTTTGACATATATTTATGCCACGATTTTTTCTATTTTTCCTAAAAGTCAGATAAGATAAGGCTTGAAGAATATCAAGAGAAATGTCATGATCCAGGAAATTTTGGCAGGAAGAGCTTCAAGGCGGAACCACTTGTCGATGTAGTCCAGCACAGTGTCGTAGAACTCCTGAATTGATTATTTGGAAGAGTACCACTAACTATTTTATAAATACCACAAAGTTAGACTTCAGTTGCTCAGCTTGCTTGTGCTCATCAAGAACATCTAGCAGATTTAAGGTCTTCGTGCCATAAAACTTGTCCTTCTTTCGTTCGACGATGAAGACGGGAAGAGTTTCTTCTCCTTGTGATTGGACGCGTCTAAGAATTTACATCGATCGAGATTGAGAAGGGTTGTTCACCGAGCGACTCCAGAAGCTGTTCCACCGAGAAAGGACCGAGCACTCCTAAAATAATTAATTCCATCTGTTCAAATTTCTGTAAACTACCAACCTGTGATGATCTTAGCCGTCTTCGTCTGAGCTGATGAGAAATAGCGAGAACATGGCGTGCAGTGAGCCAAATCATCCCCTTATTACTTCGCTTGATCACCTTGAACTCGCGCTCGTACTTCTCAAAAAACACACTCTTGTATTTCGCTTGAAAGACATTGCGAGAGCCTGAAATCGGTTATTAATCGTGAGTTGTTTTTTTGTAACGACGCGAGATGTATTTCAATCGTTTACGAGGTGAATCGCTTTCGAAGAGTTGCTTTGTAAAGTCGTTTTCGTCGCGCCAATTGCAAGGCGATAGGAGGCAAATATTAGTGTTGATTCCGTTTCTTTCGAAGGCGCTTTCGAAGACGACTTTCAAAGACCAAACAAAGAGAACGTTG
Source organism: Ditylenchus weischeri (assembly GCA_029231635.1). Classification (NCBI taxonomy): domain Eukaryota; kingdom Metazoa; phylum Nematoda; class Chromadorea; order Rhabditida; family Anguinidae; genus Ditylenchus; species Ditylenchus weischeri. The sequence continues at coordinate 183,220 of JAMRYI010000149.1, forward strand.
TTCTTGTCGCGCATCGTTTAGACTGGAGAAAAAAGGAAAAAAAGGAGAAAAAAGTAGAAAAAATAAAAAGGAGAGGCACACCCAAAAAAAGAAGAAACCCTTTTGAAAAGGAGATCTGGGAACCCTGCTCTAAATGCATTTCAATCAAGAGTCTTGCACGGAATCCTGTCTAAGTAAGTGAGTGCGCGCAGTGGGCTTGGAGTTGAGATGCGCACACCCACATTCCTTAGACAAAAATCACTCGAAAGTGACTCTGGATGCATGAAGGTGGGCTTGGAGTTGAGATGCGCACACCCATAGACCTTAGACACAAATCACTCGAAAGTGACTCTGGATGCATAAAAATGTATGCATACCAGAATTTTTTTATGCGGTAGGCCCGCGTTGACAAAACTATGTTCAAATACTATCTTTTAAGGTATTTGGATACCTTTTAAAGATGGTTTACTTTGGTCCTCCAAGGCAAAAAGTCATATTTCAGTCGATTTTTTTTAAATCAATTTTTTATGTAGAAAAGTGTCAGAAAATAACTTTTTTATCGTTTTAAGTATAAAAAAATCACTTAGAAGTCGTTTAAACATGACTTACAAAAATTTTGGTCCCAGACCTCCATAAGAGAATTGGTAGAAGACTTCAAAAATCAGTGTAAAAAAGTGTCAGACAAAATTGTTAAACAAATGTTGGTCCTATTCCTAAATCAGGGTGTTTTTTTTCGCCTTAGTCCCCCTGTTGTTTTTGTGATTTTTTAAGGCTCAGGCAAGGGTAGACCAGCGTATTTTAGGACGGACTCAAACATGAGTTCAAGATATGTTTGAGTCCGTCCTAACATACGGTGGCCTACCGGTGCGTAGCCTTTTGGCCCCTTTTTCCCATTTGGGAAAAAAGGGGCCAAACGCCTTAATAAGGCGTTTGGCCCCTTTTTTCCTGAATTTCAAATTTCGGGCTTTCAAATTTAAAGGCCAAACGCCTTATTATAAGGGATGGAGGCCTTTCAGGCTAAGCCTAATGGCTAAGCCTAAGCCTAACGGCTATGCGCTGCTTAAAAAAAGGAAGCCCGGGAGTTGACATGTCCGGGCCAAGGGCTCACCCAGCCCTCAAAAACCCTCATTCGATTTTCAAAAGTTTAAAAACTATGTTTAAACCATAAATTTGATAAATCGAAAAAAGTTGAAAAAAATCAACAGGGGGGACCAAGGCGAGAAATTTGAAATTCGGGAAAAAAGGGGCCAAACGTTTAAGGCGTTTTTCCCAAATGGGAAAAAGGGGCCAAACGCCTCTACGCGGGCCTACCCTTGCCTTAGACTAAAAAATCTCAAAAGCAACAGGGAGAACAAGGCGAAAAAAAATCTCCTGATTTAAGGATAGGGCCCAAATTTTTGACGCCGTGAAAAAATGCTCTAATTCGCGACTTGACGGTATTCTGCTGCAAATAATAAAAATGCTAATAGTGCGACACATAAATTGAGCAATAATAGTTTATTTGACCAGCAAAACCATATAGCAATTCTAAATAGCTCGACTGTTCTTAAAGTTTCCTCTGAACATGCGCATGAACGCTATCTTGAACTTTTTGTTGGCAAGTGAATAGCAAAATGGGTTCAGACTGGAGTTTAAGTAGCAAGCATAGTAGGCAAGGTTGTAGAGAAGACCTGGAATGCACTCTCCTTTGCAAAAGCCGTAGACGGTCGCCTGAACACAAAATATTTTAACCGACAAAAAATTTCTACTTTTTTCAATTTTGGGGATTGATGACGTTCCATTTTCGCACGCTTATTACAATCTATCTTACAACTTTTTTCGCAAACTTTGTGGTTAGACATTTTCTGTTAAAAACTTGATATACCACAACATAGTATGGCGACCAGAGCAAAGCAAATAAGCCGACAATAAAGGTGATGGTCCTGAATGCTTTATGAGCCCTTTTTTCTGCTTTGGTCCTTTTTCTTCTTCTGTTCATGGCTGAGATTGGAGCAAAAAGAGAGTTGAGAAAGCGGTCACCGGTGTTTTTTGTAAGACTTGACAGTTTTCTTCCTAACCTAAACAAAAAGATTAAGTTTTTAATCAAATTGTTTGACTTGTTTAGCCTTTCTCTAAAACTTACTCAGTGGGAGCCAAACTAGAAGGTCTTCTTTCTTCGGTATAATTGCAAATAGTCTCCACTGATCCAGCGCAGGAATTGTTCCTTTCCCTGGTAATAGTGACCATAGGTACATTCTGGCCTACCAAAGCACTGTATTGTCTTTTAGGTGATCCATTGGTTGAGCTAGATATGCTAGAAGACGAAGAAAACGACCTGAAAATAAAATAAGGGTACTTATAGAATTTATGTAGGGCTTCCATCTTTTTGAAAGTTGATATTTTAGCTAAAATAACTAAAAAAGGTTCTTTATTTACTTGTAAGTAAAACAAACGAATTAATAAAATTTTCCCGTTTTTATTGCATTTTCATCTAACAAGAAATTTAAAAAATTGATGGATAAAAAACCGATATTCTGGACCGGTTCCTTATTAATTTTGTTACCCCAGATTTTTGACCAAAATTTTTTTACTCCTTGAAAATGTTGTTTTAAAGGATCATTGCCGTCTACGGCCAAGAAAATTTCGTATTTTTGAATTGGCGGGGGACAGCTTTTTTACTCCGAAAATGCACAAAATTATTTCTCGAAATTAAAATGTGGCTTTTCATTTTTTGGTCGGTTTCTCATCGGAGCTCTGCTATTTTTTGGTGGTGATATTTTTGTCGCATTATTTTCTTTCAATAGTGTCTTGTCTTTCAATAGTCTTTTTTGCAGGGCGCTTTTGGATAAGAGATTCCCAAGCTTGATCGCAAACAATCTTACGCGGGATAAGCGTGTATGATATAAGTTCTTCTTTTATCTCCTCGCCATCTTTTGCTTTTCTTGTCGTTTTTAGGCATGTGCAGGATGAGCATTGAGAAGAAGTGGTCCCGTACGAATGAGTTCATGCCATCAACAGTCATAAAAACTTTGTCGTGTTCTATTTATGTGATGGCTAACAGTTTTCAATAAAATTAATTTGTATGCCATTTGTCAATTTTGTAGCCTAGTCACTTAGTCCTTTTCTGCCGCTCCTTTGTCAAAAGTCTAATTTGCTTCAAAAAGTTTTTGCATAAATTCATATTCGAATCAAAGAAAACAATATCCAAAGCGCTAAACAAAACTGTCCACAAAAACATCAAATCCTCTCCTGATTCAGTTAATTCAAAAATACGAAATTTTCGTGGCCGTAGATGGCAATGGTCCTTTAAGTAAGTAATGCGTAATTACTATGTAAAAAGCGCCCTCGTTGGAGAAAAACGCGCCAATTTAATGAATCCATTATGAAAATTTTCAAAATCTGGACTTTTTCTTAATTTAGGTTGCTCTAAGTCATTTTCTTTGACAATTATAGAGTGTGATAGCTCGTAAAAATCGTGAAATGGAGCTGAATCTTCTGCTTATAATTGTTTTAGCAGAAAAAATTCGAAATTTTGACAATTTCGACATTTAAGTTAAAAAAGTAGTTTTCCAAAAGCTCAAGGTAGGCATAAAAGAGCCTCTAGAAGAACGCGATTTAAATATCTAATTTTTTGAAATGTTATATTAGATTCTCCTCTTATTTTTGCACAAAAAACATAATTTTTTTTGGAAAAGGGGGTATCAACGGAAAACGCTGGCTTTTAAAAAGTGTCATGATTTCAAAAATTGCACTGTTTTTTCTCTGAAGTGTATGAAAAAAAGGAAGTCATCGAAAAATCGAGATTTTGCCTTGGTCCCCCCTTATGATTTTGCTGTTTAAACCACAAGGGACCAAAGCAAAATATCGATATTTCGATGGCTTCCTTGTAATTATCTGATTGCACTTTTATAAGCAAATGACCATAGGCCTCAGAATTGGCACATTGTCAATAAAAATTAAATTTTCTTGATGAATTTTTCATAAAGACAAAAAATTTCACAGCCACCACTTCACTTTAATTTAGCGTAACTTCCTAGTGGGACAACTTTTTCAAAAATTTTTTCGCACTGTCTGATGCAAAATGAGTAGCGCTTTCAATTAAAAAAAAGAAAATTTTGAGTGATCTCCTTTATCTTTCATAAAATTCTTTTTTATAGTAAAAAACGTATTTGAAAAACACATATTTTCATTTGGCCACGTAATTCTTAAAAAATTTTGCATCACTTACAGATTTTTTTCTCTCTAGGAGGAAAGCGCATTGAATAATATATGACTTATATATTGAAGTGAAAAAAGAACTAATTTTTGAAATCACGACACTTTTTGAAAGGCCGTAGAACAACCTAAAATTAAGAAAAAGTCCAGATTTTGAAAACCTTCAAATTTTCATTCGAAATTTTCAAAATTTTCTGTGCAAAGATTTATCGTCTTTCTCTTTGTGCTTGTTGTGATGGACTTGATGGCTTAGGGTTGAGATGCACAAACTCATTGTTTCTGCTGAACACGAATCAATAAACATTTCTAAACACTTCGGGGACGCAGGGGGCTTGATAGGTTAGAAATGCGCACACACACGTACCTTAGACACAAATCACTCGAAAGTGACTCTGGATGCATGGAGACTTGGAGTTGAAGCACACACATACTTTAGAAGTGTTGAGTGTTCCTGCGATAAGTGCGCCTATAGAAAGAATCTTCTCCCTAGCTGGTCTTTCAACTAAAGAATGCCAAATTTATCGTTTCTTGCAATATGTTTTTGTTTGAAGAATAGCTTCTTAGTTTTGTTGATGTTATTTCCCGTGAATAAAGTTTTGATTAGGAAAGTAACACAGCGACAATAACGTTGAGGATAACGTCACGGTGACGTCAGTGTGACAGTGACACACGGATAAAAATTACACTGACAGTGACATCGAAGTGTCAGTGTCACGGTCATTATTGGAAACACTGCATACAGTCGACTCTCTACATAACGTCTTTCAAGGACAGGCCAAAACAGGACCTTATGAGGAGAGGACGTTATATAGAGATTCGTTATGTAGAGAGACACTTACCTCAATATCACGTTATGTAGAGAGTTTCTTAAAAAAACTGTTTATTAGAACAATAAATAACATCTGATTGCCAGCGCCTTGACAGCGCCTCGCCCTGACTCCCCAATTCCTTCACCGGTGCCTTTGCGTTTTCCTAGAACAAGCGAATTCTAACAGAAAAACACAAACAAGTCTTACCGCCAGAAGAGGACCCGACATTGGAATGTTTTCGCTTCTCGCTCCTTTGAACCATGGCAGAACCGCTTCTTCCAGATCTTCGCACTTCACCGGCTTGAAGCGAGCTCGCTTTCCTTCTCCACCTTCGTTGATCGCTTAAGGATTGCCTCCTTGCCACTAAGAATGGTTTTGACCGTCGTCACCGGCAGATCAAATTGCTCACTTATTTCTTTCGGTTTTTTGCTTGCCGAAGCTTCGATGATCTTTTTCTTCTCTTCCAAAGTAATCACGCGTCGCTTTCTGTTCGGAGTTGCCATTTAAGAAGGAAACAGCATAAAACTGGCAGAATAATCAATAAAAGAGCTGATTTTGAAAGCTGACCAAGGTGAACATTTTATGAGCGAAAATGTGTTATTTCTTGTTGAAACATTTTAAATTTTCAATTTGTATTTTTGAAAAAAAAGCTATATGAAAAGGCGTCTTATAAGCTGTGTCCGGCCAAATTGGGACGTTATGTAGAGAGGGACGTTATGTAGAGTCGTTGTAAAGAGAGGCAGTTGTTTGAGCATTTAGTTTAGACCAACCAAACGAGTTTTACTGGGACGTTATGTAGAGAGGGACGTTATGTAGAGTCGTTGTAAAGAGAGGCAGTTGTTTGAGCATTTAGTTTAGACCAACCAAACGAGTTTTACTGGGACGTTATAAGGAGAGGGACGTTATGTAGAGTCGTTGTAAAGAGAGGCAGTTGTTTGAGCATTTTGTTTAGACCAACCAAACGAGTTTTACTGGGACGTTATAAGGAGAGGGACGTTATGTAGAGTCGTTGTAAAGAGAGGCAGTTGTTTGAGCATTTAGTTTAGACCAACCAAACGAGTTTTACTGGGACGTTATAAGGAGAGGGACGTTATAAAGAGAGTCGTTATGTAGAGAGTCGACTGTACCACAAAACTCTCGCTACTAAAGACTCAAGAAAAAAATTGACTTCATGTCTCATCTCGAGACAAAATCCACCAATATACCGTCATTCAAAAAACAATTTGGAAACATTTATTTTCAAAAGATTCGGTCATACCCACAACTTTCTTTTCGTATATAGGATTACGCATTAACCTACCTAAAACAAGGTGCTCTACAAGATAGGAGTAAAAAAGTTTTGATCAAAATCTGAGGTAACAAATTGTGTGGTCCGAAATTACAGAAAACCGGTTATATACCGCCTGCCTTTTTACCATCAATCTACCGCCTTTTTGTCTTAAATCCCCCGCCATTTTTTTTTAAATTTAATTTTGTACTTTTTTTAACAACTTTCATTTCATTTTTCACACCAGTATGTAGCCCTGGATCTCAGCTTTCTAATGAGCTAACAATTTTAATTAGAGAAAGGACTTTTATTAAAGAATGGAAAATTCTAATTATCAAAATTTCCAAAAACTTTTAAAAGACTACCTAGAAGACCGAGTAACTTTTCGCACATTCTCCTCCTCCCTGCCCTCAAACCCTGTGCTATAGCTGCCCATCCAGTAGGACAATCTCCTTGTCATCTCCATAATCCAACTCCTCTGCCTTCTTTGCCTACCAGGCCCTTCATTAACCCCCAAAGGCATATTGTTCTGACTACAGGCGCTACTTTTGTGGTGGCTGTTTGCGTGCGATGATCTTCTGGACTCAGTTTTGGTCTGAAGACACAAATTTTCTTTGCTTTTGGGTAGCAATGACAAGCTTTCTGGGACTGTTTGACGCTCTTTGATGATTTGGTGGGAGTGTCGTCTGATTTTGGTCGATTTAGGTAGCTTCTGGCTCAGCTGATTCATATTGACCACAGTGTTTGCAGCCTGAGGGGTGTCTAGTGAATTGACTGATGACATTGGCTGGAATTTTTGCACTGCACTGTGTCTCTCGTCATTCAAGATAATGCTGAGGGAGTCATCTTCTGAGCTGAAGTCGTACTTATGGGTGTCCTTAAAGTATAGAAGGTTTAGATAATTGCTAACAAAAAATTTTTTAGGTGTACAGTCAGATGGACACCCAAACATGGTGAAGCGGCCAAAAGCAGGCATAAAAGTGGCCACCTATGATTGCCTTCCCCTCCCTATTTATCCCTTATTCCCTTTTAACTTACTTTTCTAGTCTTTTTATTCCCCATTTAACAGACATGCCCTCAAGTTCGTTCTCTCAGTGGTCCTGACACTTTTTTACCCTTATTTTTTAGTCTTTTACGAAGCATGATCCATCAATCTGGTCAAAAAAGTTGCAAGATTTTGATTTTACCCGCCGTTTTTCAAAATTTTACAGTTTTGCCATTAAGACCAGCACCTGAGGCAGAGAACTTAAAATTTTTTTTTTGACAGGTTTGGCAAGAGCCTTTCACCATTGGGTTGAAAAGGTGTAGGAAATAAGGAGGGAACTAACTATAAGACATCGAAAAAGATAGATCCAAAAGCAGGCCAGCCATTCTCGAGGGCTGACTTTGCAGCAAATTTACGTGTTGAACAAACCATGTTTTTACAAACTAACCTTGATCTTCCTAATTCTGACTGGAGTACCATTCTTAGCCACTTTGTCAAGCTTGACCCCCTGTTCCCCTTCCCTAGGTTCTTCTTCAGACTCTTGAGGAATGGTTAGCAGGTGGTTGGCCGCAGATGGTTCAACCCCTGTCCTACTGCATTGTCCATTGCTGATGACTATGTTAGAGCAGTGAATAGAAGGGGCACTGTCTACTCTAGCCAATAATTTGTCAACATTTCTGTGCTTGCTGGACAACTTTCTTTTGACCAAGTGTTTTGGACTTTCCATACTGTTGGTATTAGCAACAACTTCACCGTTTGTATGATACGAAACAGGCAATGGCGCATATTTTTCTAAGGCCGAGCTTCTCCTCGACTCCAACATCGACTCTATGGCACTGAAGTCCGTTGTGGTTTTGATGGTAGTGGATAACTGCAACACTAAGGTTTAATTCAAGATTTAGTTTTGAAAATTTAAAAAATATCAATAATAATTCAGGGTTGTAAAATTAGTCGGCTAATAAGTGACTAATTAGCGAAAATCGGCGAATTTAACCAAGGTCATAATTTAATTTTCAAAAATTCTAAAAGCAAATTTTTGTTAAAAACTCGATTTTTCGGGAGAAATGGTAACTGTATAACCTTACTTGCAGCTTGTTTTTGAATATGTAAATCAATATATTTTTAGTGGTCGTGTGTCTGCACATTGATTTGATAAACACAGTCGAAAACAAAGTGTAACTAAGGCCATGGAAAACATCCTCAAAATCGCTGACTGGATTCTTACAGCATTATTAGTAGTGTAGCCACTGTCTTTGGTGTAATTATCATTTTCAGCGGCCCTCTCTTGCATTAGTTCATTCTGGCGCTTGGAGTGCAGCATCAGACTGACACCGACCTAAAAAAGCACCAATAATTTTCTCTTTGTTCAATCCTCTTTGTCTTGAGCGGAATTCAAAATTTGCCAGTGACTTTGGATTTTTAAGAGTAGTTTTTTGAGCAAATTATTTACGCTGAACACGAATCCGGTGTCAGAATTGAGGATTTTCGAAAAGTGTCTTTTAGAGGGAAAATTGAAAATTCTCTGTGAAATTCTGATAACTCTGCTGCAAGTTTGTGCTCAATAGACAGCCCTGATTAATTTCTGCATTTTAAGATATTGTACACCTATGTGGCGCATTAATTTGACCGAGCACCACCCATATTTTGCTCAAATTCCTGGTGGTTGAGAATAGGTGTAAAATCATCTATTCTTAAATGCTGTTTTACTCATGCAAGGCCGTCATCTTTCCGAAATTTTTTTCAGTCATCGTGTTCAGCGTAAAATTGTGCACAAAACGCCAGGTTCGGTACACACCGCCTTTTCCGTGTTAAACTACGTGTAAATACCTGAGTGCCGAGTCTCTGAGTTAGCAAAAGTGCAATATGACGGTGTTCTTTGGCTTTGCCTTTATTTTCGAGCTTCTTTGCAGCTTGGTGGATACCCTTGAAAATGTCTCTTGTTATTTTATAAGTCAGTTGTGCCATCAAATACCACAAACCTTGTACAAAATAAGCATAGCAATGAGGGTGGTCCAGTAGTAGGCCAAATACATGCTCATATTTACATAGGGATTGGATAGGAAGGGGGCATAGCATTCTCCATTGGAGGTCGCTTTGCTAAAAAACTAACATTTTTGGCATTAAATACTTTTGAAGTAGGTGCAAACCTGAGTTCATCCTGGCTCTCACTACTCAAAAAACCCCAGCCATAGATCATGACTCCAAACATAAGTGCTGGAATAACCCAAGAAAGAATTATAAGCACCTGAATCCTCCACGGATTCTGCCATTTTAAATATTTGGCAGTATGACACACTGACAGATATCTGCAAATCACAATTTTGATTTTTAATGGGTGTGTTCTGGCTGTGACAAACCTGTCAGCGGTGATTAAAAGCACCGTAAGGATAGAAACAAGGCACAGAGTATAGTCAAGGAACAACCAGGTCTCACAGGCAATAGAACCCAGTGGCCACCGATCACCTGGACAGTGAAAATACAATTTTAATCAGTATTTATTAATACCAAATTTAAAAAAATCAGCGATTGCAATGGCACACAGGGTTTGCCCAGGGTTCTCGCAGTTTTGATGTATTACTTCTTTTGTAAACCATTTTTGAAATTTATTTTGAAAATGAAATTTTCTAAAGATACACATAATAAAATGTCCCATGGTCAGATTTCAGGGCCGGCTTTTTAATATCATTTTTAATACTGGGGTTGCTCAATGGAAACGTGCCCGGACATATTCCAAAATGTCCGGAAATTTTAGCAACTTCAGATAATACCATTGCAGGCTTTAAGCGTTTTCTTTTATTTATTAGGGCATATTTTAGAAATTGAGCCCGGCCAAGGCCCAAGTCATCATCACTATTAAAAAGCGAAATAAACCCTACCATTAATAACATAGACAGTGAACAAAGGGATGCCTTCAATGCCGATGATCAGGTCAGATATGGCCAACGATACAATAAACCTATTGTTCACCTAAACACACGATTCGTAAAAATAGTTCTAGACCTTTGCAAAAGTCAAAAAATTAAAATTTAAATTTTTAAATAAAGAAATTTGCTCAGAGAACCGGGTGGATTTTGCACAATTGCGATTTTTGATTGCTGAAATCAATTTAAGAATTTTTAGACAGAAACAAAACTTTTTTACTTGTCAAAATATTTTTTAAATCCTACCTGTTTACTAATAGATCTTTCAATTTTGTAGGCTAGCACCACCATAGCATTGCCAATAATAGTTTCCAGACTAAGCAACATGGCCAGAATCCATATTATAGCCTGGACTATAGGATGGTAGGGTGGATTCCACTCGTCTCCGTTTAATAATGGCAAGGCTGTGGTGGCTCGCAAAATAGCACTTCTGGAAGCTACTGCCAGCAAGGCTGTGGTGCTGTTCAAAGGCATGGATAGCTTGCTATAATACTAGGCCTTCAATCAGCTAGGGTTACAGACAGGCATTGATAAAATAAATATGCCTATTTAGTGATCATAAATTATGAGTTGAAATAATAGGACTGAAAATCTTAAAATTATAAAGATGTACAGTCAAACTCCGTTATAGTGCGACCCCGATATAGTGCGAAACTCGATATAGTGCGACCTTGAGTTCGATTTGGTTGGTTTTGACTAAAATAGGTTAAACTTTGATCCCGATATAGAGCGACTTTTTTACGATAAAAGCAGTCTCGATATAGTGCGAATCACAAATTTTTCAAATGAAAATTTCAAAAATACGTCTGTTTTTTACGTTTTTGTTTGGGTTAAATTTCAATTAGCTCGTTGTTGTCCTCTCGCTATTTTTTGTGCCTTTTTCTCAATTTAAAGTCGCAATTGAGTATTTATCCTTCAGTTGTATCTCGGAGCAGAAAATATTTTTCGAGCTGTTTTTATGCCTTTTCTTAACTACCGCGAGCTTTAGCGATTCCACGTTTTGGATTTTGGTTGAACTCCCGAAATTCTTAAAATGACTCTAATAGACATCCCCCCTCCCCTAGAGGGATTTTGAAAAATAAACACCCCGGGGCGTCTATAAGATTAAATGTGGTAGATTTTATTAGGAGAGTTAACCGATGGGAGAGTTGACTGTATTGGGAGAGTTGACTGCAGCACAGTCAGAATTGACCGTTTTCTTATCGACCGGTAAATAATATTAATTGACCGGCAAATTGACCAATGTCCAACCTTATTCCAAAGCTAGAATAAAAGAGTTTTTGTTGAAGATTGTGCAAGACTCGATATAATGCGCTTTTTTCAACCATTTTGGTTCAAAAGTTGCGATATAGTCCGACTTCGATATAGTGCGAGTCCCGTTATAGTGCGAATTGTGGTCGGTCCCCAGGGGTCCCACTATAATGGAGTTTGACTGTATACATTTTATGGGCACATTTCTCTGGTCATGTTCTCAACTTGGTATGCAAAAAAAAATTCAAATACATTTGAAACGTTACTGTATATAGAAAATTTTGACAATTACAGGTATGGAATTTTTTGTGTTTTGGAAGTTTTTTATTTTTGGTTTCGTAAATTTATTTATCTTAATTTATTTCTTTTTTTGGCACCGTTTTTCAGCAGTGTTTTGGCACAGTTTAATCCGAAAACAGTCCTTGATTACAGTTTTGATTTTAATTAGCGATGGTGACGATTGGGTTCACGAAAAGTATCAATTTTGTGGCTGATGGCGTCCACAACAAATGTTATCTGCTATCTTTCTTGAAAAAGTTTGGTTTATAAGTTTTTGGCGTGATCATATGCTTTTGCGTGTTTTCTTAGTCCTTTGTCTCCCTGGTGTTTTTGTCTCAGAAGCATGGCATACATGCGTAGAACAGACTTTAACATGTTTCTTTCACTTTTTTTATAGACCCAATTATGAGCTTAATGAGCTTCCTCCTTCCAAATAAACTTCTGCTATGTTCATTTCTGTTTACTACAATCGAGTCCCGGTAAGACGGCAGTTCTAAAGTCCGACCACGGCTGGTTTTAAAAGTCACTCATGCAAATGACCTCTTTATACAAAACAGATTGGAAAAACTGTAGTCGTCTGCAATTCGACTCGCAAAATCTAAATTCATGCAGTTTTTTAGCAAAGCAATTGCAAAAAACACAAATTTCGAGGTAAAAAATAGTTGGATCCAGCTGCGGTTTGGACATTAAGGGGGTAACGGAGGGTATCGATGTCAACAGCTGAAAATATTTGAAAAAATTCATTTTTACCATTTTTCAAATAATATGCTTTTTTTTGTCCAGTGCTTATTGCCATTTTGAAGCGAAAAAAAGTTTCGACTCGAAATTTAAAAATGAAAAAAAAATATTTGTTATCCCAAAAAGGACAATTTAAAAAAAAAGACAGATCGATACCCTGGTGTAACATTACTCAACCACACTATCAAAAGGACAATGTATAGTCGAACCTTGATATAACGAACCCACTAAAAGTTTTTTCTTGCCTAGGGTCCGACGATGTTTTAGCTCGAATTCTGAAGGAAAAAGACCCGCTAACCTCGATGCGACGAACCGGTTTTTGGCAGTGGAGTTTTGGTGTAGAGGTGGTGGTTTTCGCATAAGTTTAGCACGGGAAGACCTGACTGTAATACCGTCTCATTCTGGTGCAGAATCTCGAATCTCCATGAAATAATCTATTACTCAAACATTTTATATTCAATTGTATGATTTCTTTAGCTCGTTAGAAAGCGTAGAGACCAAGCCTTCTAATATTCAGATGGTTATGATAATTAAATGTCAAATGTTTGGCCTGAAGAAACAATAATATTATTGTCATTTTTTCAAAAAGCTTTTTTTACTTAAATAATCAAAACTAAGTGTGATAGAATCGTCTGTTCAGCAAACCCTTCATACCATTTGAAAGAGCAATTAAAACTGCACCAAAAAAGCTTCAACATATAACAAAAGAACGTTTTTAGAGGGTTAAGCGACCATTTCAAAAAAAATTAATAAATATTTGAAAAAAGCATTTTGACGAACATTTGCACTAGACTAACCCGCAAATCTTACACCGGATTCGTGTTCAGCATGGTCGATTTGCTCATAAAACGACTTTAAAAATTGAAAGTCATCATGAAAATTCGAATTCCTCTCGAGACAAGAAACATTTAAACTTGTAAAAAATCTGATATTTGAATAATTATTGTCTCGAGAGGAATTCGAATTTCGACGACGACTTTCAATTTTCAAGAGCAGTTTTATACGCAAATAAACCATGCTGAACACGAATCCGGTGCAGGAATTTGAGGTTTGTTTAGCGATGAAAAAGTTTTCCGTCAAAATGCTTTTTTCAAGTATTTGTTAATTTTTGTGAAATGGTCACTTAAACCTCTAAAGACGTTGTTTTGTTATACGTTGAAGCCTTTGTTGGTGCAGTTTTAAGCTCTATGCTTTCTAGCGAGCTAAAGAAGTCATATAAGTGCACATAAAATGTTTGAGTACCAGATAATTTCGTGAACATACCCAAGTCACATTTGACGCCATTCGGAAATCGGTTTGAAGATTAAGCCAAACTGCGTATTTTTAAACGGTTTGCAGATTCGGATTCTCCGTCAAATTCTGTAACAGAATGAGCCGATATAACAGTCAGGGCGGAGTGTGTTAAAAAATGCGAATGTTTAAAAAGTCTAAATTTATAATGATGATAGTCTTGTTTCCAAAACCACTATCAACTTATTCACTAAATGATTGAAGAATATACTACATCAACACACACAACAAATGACACATATACCCACTCTAAGCTTTAGAAGCTGTGTGCAACATGTACGTCACAACCGAACAAGCTAGCATATTCCTCAGAAAACTACTGCTACTACTTTTTATAAGGAGGAAAAACACACACATCTTATAAAAGTGATTATTCTTATGGATCGAACAAAATAAAAGGAAACATTTGAGTCTTTCTTCTGCTACTTAAGTTGCCCCCACCACCACAAAATTTTAGATAATAAGGCGACATAAAGGAAAGTTTTTTTGGCTAAGCAAAACCAGGTTTTTTATTGCTATTCATTATGGGTCACTCAGTTGGAATCAGTCGAAAACAGCATAGGAATTGAATTGTTAATAAATAATTTTTTGGTTGGTAAAAACGTGCAATTTCGATTGATTTTTTAAAGGCATTAGTGCAAAAAAGTTGACGACAATTTTCGTTAAATAGAGGGACGTAAAAAATTTGGGCAAACTTGAAGTGTGAAAAAGCGAATCTATGACACATTTGACAGCTTCTTACATCACAGAAGTAGTGATATGAAAAAAAAAATGAAAAAAAGACATGAGCATAACTCAGCAATGGTATAGTAAAAAAATAGGCCAGCAATAGAAAATTGAAAAATGATCGAAACAGACAAAAATTAATTTCAAAGGGTACACCTATGATTCACTAACCCAGAATTTCTAAAATGAAGCTTTTAAACTTTTTGCACTAACACTCCATTTGGTTTTTTCAACAATATCGAGCTTTGCTTCAGTTTTCGTCAATCTGAGGCAACAAAGGACTAAAAAGTTTTTTTTGCAAAAGTCAATTGGAAAATAGTCCACTAAGCGATCAAGCAAAGCAAAGAAACCAGCAGCAGCAGCAAACAATAAGGATGTAAGAAGTCACTAATTTTGTTTTTATGAAGTGTGGTATCGTATAAATTGTTCAAACTTTGGGCAAGAGGCTACCTTCCACTATTTTACACTCGTACTCGCACTTTGTATTCATGCTCGTACTATGAGCACAAGTACGATGGCTAAAATTCAGTAGTATGAAGCACTCGTACAAGCATTCGCTTACAGTCCCCACACTGCTACTTATGCAAAAATTTGAAAAAAAATAGTGTTTTTTTATTCAGCTGTACAATACTATCCCTAGTATAAAAATTACTGGACAGTATAATAGATAGTCAGCAAAAAATATTATTGTAAGTAAGAAGATCCTTTTTTGTCCGTGGCCAAACCCAGAAAAATTGTACAATTTTTAGATCATGCATACTCAAAACATGTAAAAACTATCAAAAGTGCCATTATAGGAATGAAGAAGCAGGCGTATGCCTACATGGAAGTGCATTAGCAAAGTGGTGAACAATGTAATTAACAAATAAATCCCGATTTCACTAAAACAGCACTTTTGACTTTTTCTAGACAAAAATTTTAGGCTTATCCCGCATTTAAAAGCTTTTTCAGAGGAAATATAAAACCGTATAGACATGAAAAAGCAATTTTCTGCAATCAATAAATTTGTTAAGAGCAAATAAGTTTGGCTTAAGGCGTTTTTAGTTATACAAGAAACCATATAAGTTAATCCCAGTTGTTAATTTGACATGAATTAACAGAAATCTTTTCAAGTAGACAGGAAAAGAGATGGAAATGCTAAAAATTTTAACCAAACATAGCGGGAGTTTGCAAACTTAGATTTAGCCGGTGCATACTCCCTTACCTAAAGGGATTTGATGGCTAAGCTCATGGTCGTCGCCAGAGGGGGGGGGGTGAAGGGTGACCCGGCTTCAGCCTCCATCCGAAACATAACTAAAACATAATTAAAAAAACATTGTAGAATGAAAACAGTATGTAAGTAAAATCACCTCTTTGGAGCTTAAGATCCCCCTCCCTTGATGCCCCCCCCCCCACGTCTCTAGCTATGCTATTATGGTCGTAAACGAAATTATAACAGAAAATTTTGAGAAATATTCTCTGTATTGGCAAGAATCTAGGCAAGAAAAATAATTTAGTCATATAACTTGAAACTCCTATAATAAGTGGTATTCAGTATAGGTTGACAAAATAAATAAGTTATGTAACAGGGGTATTAGTAACAGCCTTTCAAAACTATTGGATAACAACAAGTCCTTGTTTTTCAAAAACTTATTCTTGTAAAAAAAGTTTACTTCACTAGCTAGATAAGTTGAGCATAGAAAACCCCAAACAAAAGTATTATGAAAACTAAGGCATGATGATACAAACTAGCTGTTGAAGATACAAATTTTAATAATGAATGCTCAGATAACAAATTCTTCTGATATGTGGGGGTATCTGAACAGCCTATCTACAGCAGTGAGTAAGTGGAAATAGAAAAAGTTGACCAGAGTTATTGCTGGACTAATTAGTACTAATATCTTGAAATAAGAAAGCAGGAAAATCAGATAATTTTGTAGTTTGCACAGAAATAGAATAGGGAATCGACAATGAAAGTAGACATCTGTACCAGAGAATTAAGGTATTGGTAGAGTATTTTCTTTAAACGTCTCAAGGGACAAATTCAGCCGTTGAACAATGTTTTTATGTGAAGCTCTTTTGAGAAGAAGCTTTACTGAAAACAATGTTTATTCGAGAAATCTCCTTTGATAAAGTTAAAAAAATTACAAACATGCATTTTTTCAAAAACATCAATATTCTTTTATATGTCAACATTTTTTGAGAAAAATATATTTTAGTATAAAAGTTGACAAATCGAAAACATTGGCCCCTCTTGTAGCTAATTAGGTTATTATCTTTCATCCCGACCTCACCCTAATTTAAAAGAGTACCGGGACGTGAAAAATAGCCTAAAAGTATGGAAATTGAACAAATTTTTGTCAGCTTGGTCCTACTGCGCAAAGAAACTCTGGTATGCATGCATGTTTTATGCCGCCAAAAAGGCGAATCAACTTATTTGTGTCAAAATAAAAATAAAGTTCAACAATCAAAACTTGGGTGGGGTCGGGATAAAGGATAAGAACCGCTAATTACTTGCCATTTTCTTGAGTCCAAAATTTTGATCAATTGCAAACCTCTCTCAGACTCAGAAAAGATGGTTTTGCTGGTGGTTTTATTACAAGTCTCAAGTCAAAAAAGCACCGAAAAATTGCAAAAAAACCAAAGAAATAAATTTTTTCCAAAAATTCTGGCTGAAATGATTTGAAAATTTTCTTTGTCTTTTTTAAGAAATGGATTAGGCAAAGTAAGACTTCTTAATTGCAAAAGCTTAATGCGTGATTGACTAATATGCGCTAAAAGGCAGCCCAGCTACAAAAAATAATAAAATAATAAATAAAATATATTTCCCACACTCCAATGAATAATCTAATACAAATAAATATTGCTAGCTTAAGTATTTTTAAACAATTAAATTCAAGCCAAATTTTCGAAAGTTAGTGAAAAAAATAATATTTGATCGAACTGTATGGAAATACAGAAATGCCACAGTATCATGTTTAAATGCGCTTTAAATGCGTCTTTGGCCGCGAAGCGGCCAAACATACCTAAAATCTAGAATACCTGGTTTATCCTAAATTTTAGGTACCACCCATGGTCCAACCATGGTTGCACCTTTTTTTTTATTTTCTGGGGTATGAACCAACCCCAAAGAACACAATTTGTATGCCCGCAGGCCTGTTGATAAAAATATAGGAAATAAGATCACAGAAATTCAAAGAACAAAAAATATGCAAAAAAATGAAAATTTTAGTAAAAAAGTCGAATTTTCCTGTTAAAACTTTTTTTTTCGAAAATTCGTCCCCCACCTAAAAACATGTTTTCTATACTAATTACAGCCTGAAAAGCTCAAAAAGTGGTCAAAAACATTTTTGGGAGGAGTGCATAAAAGGAACTCCTGCCTTAATAATTTTTGAATTTTTTTTAATTTAAAATAAAAAAATAGAATTTGGCCGCTTTTTTTTTAAATTGGCCGCCTTTTTTCTTGTTAATTCCTGTTTTTCAAATTTTAGCTTCAATTTGATGGTAATTTTGCTCTTAATGATAGCAAATATGAAAGCTTAGAATCTTGGCTACGTATTGTTATTAAAAAATCGTGAACTTATAGGAAAAAGTTAGAAAACGTAATCGAAAACATCTAGATGGCGATTTCGGCCTTTACCTGCTAAATGGTTTTTATGATATTTTCTACTTTTACTTTTAAAATTGACAGTATTTTCAAATTAGTGAGTAGCCAAATTTCTGAGCTTAAACATTGCTATCATAGAAAGAAAAGCACCAACTCGTAAAAACTGAAATTCAAAAAATGTTCAAATTTCATAAAAACAATTTTAGCAGGTAAAGGCCGAAATCGCCATCTAGGTCTTTTCGATTACATTTTCTAACTTTTTCCTATGAGTTCACGATTTCTTCATACCAATACGTAGCCAAGATTCTGGGCTTTCCTTTTTGCTATCATTAAGAGCAAAATTACCATCAAATTGAAGCTAAAATTTGAAAATCAGGAATTAACAAGAAAAAAGGCGGCCAATTCTACAAAAAAGCGGCCAAATTCTATTTTTTTATTTTAAATTAAAAAAAGGCGGCCAAATTAATAAAAGGCGGTTAAATTTTCACATTAGGCGGTAAAATTCTATTTGAGCCTTTGTTTTAACTTAATAAAACCGTGAAAAAACTCAGATTTTTGAGTCGTCAAAGTTGTACACTCTAGCAAATTGTTGTGCCCAAAAGGAGTATCTAGCCGGCCAAACAAAGCAATTTGTGGGTTAGTCGATGCTCTTTCTCGCTCCGAAAAATGATAAATTGGATTATGATTAAATCTTATTCTATTCCTTTATTTTATTTATTTCTCTTTTTGCCGTTTTTGTAGTACACAGCCGGAAATTGGTCTTATGACAAGTAATAGTGTGGGGGTGATAGGAGAGCAGCAGTAGTAGCAGTAAATGGCTCTAGCAAAAGGGCACCAATAACAAATTGGATTTTTACCCGTAAAGTCTGCATTCACAAATTGTTTCTGCCGGGGTTTTTGGATGACGAAAATTTTTTCGCTTTACAGCAGCAAAATTTTTCATATTTGACATTTTAAAAACTGATTTTAGATCTGTGTAAAAAAGTAACTTCAAAATTAAAATTTTAGATTCTGAAACTAAATTTAAACTTTAGACTTCTAAAAAAGTTCAAAATGTTTTTTAAATTTTTTCATTTCATTTATCATTCAATTTTCTTCTGACCACTATGTATGACTCCATGGCGCAACGGTAGCGCGTCGGATTCCAGACCCGAAGGTTGAGTGTTCAAATCACTCTGGGGTCATTACTTTTTTAATTTTTATCTTTATCTGCTGCTTTTAGCACAAAAAGTGCCAATTCTGGGACAATAAAACTGCGAAAAAATCAGCTTGGAGGACCAAGGCCAATTTTTTTTATAAAAATTTTTCACCGAATTTTTTTTGCGTGAAAATGCTTTAAAGGTGAAAATAAGCATTTTTAAGACTTTTGAGAGAAAAAAAAAATCAAAAAAAATTAACAGGGGACCAAGGCATCTTTTTTTGGGTGATGGTTAGTAACCTTGGTAACTAACCGGTAACTAACCGTTTAGTTATCGGTTATCACCCGGCATGAATCACCAAAAAAACGGTGATTTTAAAGTTAACTATATGTGCTTAAATATGTGTGTTAACTATGAAAATAGTCAGTTAGACCCATAGTTAACCACAATTTCATGTACCGGAATGCTAATTTCTTCAATTCGGCCAGTAAACAACAACAATTGGAAGAACTTGGAATTTTTTTTTAATATTCGAAAATACCTTTACTTTGAGCAAATCTCCTCTTTTTAAAATTTTGAGGGAGCGTTTAAAGGGAGCGACAGTAAAGTCATTAAAGCCAAAACATAGAGTAGTAATTAGCCGGTTGAAGCTTAAACTGCGTGATGAAAAAAAGAGTGAGATGCTAAGTGAGATGCGCAGTGCGCACGCACACTCGTCAGTCACAAAGTATCGTAACTCGCTTTTTAAAAGATGAAAAATTGAAAAAGTAATGACCCCAGAGTGATTTGAACACTCAACCTTCGGGTCTGGAATCCGACGCGCTACCGTTGCGCCATGGAGTCATATATGCTTACTTGGAAAGAAAAGAAACATAAATGAGTAATGAAAATATTTAAAATAGTACTATTGAAAAAGGGAAAAAAAGACGGTACATGAATTTTTTCAGATATTAAATTTCCCTGGTGCAAAAAGATTTTTTTGGTGCTAATCGGCTCTTTTTTGGTGTAAAGAGATCCGATTTGTATCAAAAAAAATCTTTTTGTACCAGAAAAAATCCATATCCAATTCTTTTTTCAAAATTTATGTATTTTTTAGCAGAGCACCTATACAAGTATAAGGTGTAATCAAAGTTTAGGCATCTTTTAGTTTATAGCTAATGACATACTCTCGTGGTGTACGAAACTTTCATATGTTTTTAAACAATATATTTTTAATTTATGTTTTACGCACTCAATACTCAGGTAAAGTCAGTTTTCGGCAAAACATGTTTCAGCCAGAAGTCGACGGGAAATAGGACAGTTCGTGGCAGTTTCGTTCGAAAGCAGATTTTTTTAAAATTTTACTTGATGAGTTATAAGCACTTATGAGTTATTTCGAAGAAATCTGTCTCTCCAAATCTGAAGGTCCACAAAAAGCGGTACAAGGATCACCCAAAGTTCTAAAAACACCTCGATACCATATCGTGGTTTTTGAAAACTGACCCATTTTGGCAAAATTACATAAAAAATTTCGAAAAAAGTAAAAGAAAGTCATAAAGCAGCGTGACTCGCTTTTTAAAAGATAAAAATTAAAAAGTAATGACCCCAGAGTGATTTGAACACTCAACCTTCGGGTCTGGAATACAACGCGTTACCGTTGCGCCGGAGACAAACCAGTTCGATATGAGGCCAGTTCGATATGGTTTTATAAGTTGTTGTCTTTTTTTATATCTTAATTTTATGTTTGGCCGCTTCACGGACAAAGACCCAACTTGCTCCTCATTGCAAGGGAAGGGGGAGGGTTGTATACATCTTTATGGATGTATACCCTTTTCCCTTTCCTTGCAATGAGATTTTTAATTTTTAATAAATATTAGAAATTGATTTAGAGACTCAGAGAAAGTTTTTTCTTGGACAGTGTTATTTGCTTAATCTAGTAAATCATGTTAAGTTGTTAAACAATTAAAGTTTTAAATTTGTTAAAATTAAGCTAGAGACTCAGAGAAAACTTTTTCTTGAACAGTTTTTATTGCTTAATCTAGTGAATCACGTTTAGTTGTAACAAAATTAAAAATTTAAATTTTTTAATTTTTTTAATTCCATCAGCTTTTGCAATCCGGAGAGCATTTTGATAGCGTCCTTAGTTGGAAAAGAAATTGTTTGATCCGGCAAAACAATTAGTAGAAGATAATACTCCTCAGTGATTTCAGATAACATTTTACAATTCAGTCTTCTTGTTAACAAATTTAGAGTAGAAATAAAAGTCAACCAAATGAAAGCCAAACAGATTAAGGGTAACAAAGACAGCACAAGGCTAAAATTTAAAAATATAATCGCCGCCAACAACTGTAATATCATGAACACAGATTCGAATTTAGAGCCAGGAGAGATATATAGCCGGAGTCGGAGCGAAAAATTTGAAAACTCAAAGCCACAGCCGGAGCCGGAGCGAATTTTTTGAAAACTCGGAGCCGGAGCCGGAGCGAATTTTTTGAAAACTCGGAGCCGGAGCCGAAATGAAATGTCGATTATACAGCACTGAGGGGGACCAAGGCAATCGAGAAAATTTTTCTTTCGAAAAACGTCCTTCCCACACTTTTTTTCGCCTTTTCCATCGTTTTTAGGGCCTAAGACATACTTACCCTTAAAAAACGTAATTTTTGGGCTACCCCAAATAGTGTACTTTAGCCCTAAACTTATCTGGTTGAATACGTCTATACTTCAAAATTTTATGTTCAAAAACAATTTTAGGTTCGAAAACAACAACTAAACTTCAATAATTACATTGAACGGAAACTTTCTACCGTAATTTATATTTTTCATTTTTTCATTTTTTTTCATTCATTTTTCATAAGTTAGTTCTTGACACACTTTCAGTTGAGTGTGATTCCACCAATCTTGAAAAAACATTCAGGTTGATCAATGCTGTGGCAACCTCCTCATACTCCAGAATGTCATCATTTGGAAACTCATCTGTCAATTCTCCCAAATGCATCCCTGTTGGCAAGGGATTATTCTCAATGCACTATCTTACTCTCTAGCAGCAGTTATAAACTCTTCTTCTTCTTTTGCAGCTGATTTATCAGCTACTACCATTGAATCAGCTGCAAAAGCGGGAAAATCAGCTGCAAAAAGACGAAAATCAGCTGCAAGTTGACCTAAATCATCTGCAACATTTAATTACCTACAAAAAAAGGTTTGCCCATCGAGATGCGTCAAAAAATACTTCATTTTCACCTCTATCAAAAAGATTTAATCTGCTTTTTTTTGCGGGTTTTTTTTCTAAACTTCTTCATCCATCATTATCCGGAAATCACTTACAAATCTTTTGAAATTTGATTTTCTCAATTGCTTTTTCTATCATTCTTTTTAAAACAATTTTTATTACGGTTAGAGATGTAGGATTTCTTTTATCCTTTCGCAAAAAAGAATAATAATTATTGAGCAAGCACCTCACAGAAAAGGCAATCAAATGTTATTAGAGACACAAATAGACTTTGCAAACCAAATAAAAAATTGCTTTGAGCGAAATGTTGCAAGCAGTGACGTATTTTTGTGATTTTTCGATCCGGCTCTGGGTCTGAAATCTTAGTTTGAAAAAATTTGCTCCGGCTCTCGCTCCAAGCTCTCAACTTGAAAAAATTTTTTCCGGCTCTAACTCCTGCTCGCAGCCAGAGCGAGAGCAAAGCCAGATTATAAACGTATATATATTATATATATATATCAAATTTGGATTGCTCTGGATTTAGCTCCGAGCTATTCAAATCTGCTCCGGCTCTGGCTCTGAGCTCCCAAGCTAAAAAAATTTGCTCCGGCTATGGCTCGTGCTCGGAGCCAGAGCGAAGCCAGCGCCGGAGAATTACACATCATTGGTTGCAACAAAGTTCCAACACATTGGAAAAAAATTGGAAAAAACTAATTTTTCTAAATGATATATGTCCATAAAACCAATAAAAATAAAAAGACTCAAAGAAGAAAAAAAATTTATATCGCTATTTTTCTTCAGTGTTTTGTTTTAATTTTTTTCAATCTTTTGCACTGGCATATAACTAGCACGCAGATTTTTTGAGCCCGGCCCGGCCCACCTCCAAAGAAATTTCAAAAGATGGGTCCGGCTCGGGCTTTATAAATGCCGGCCTGAGGACGCCCCGTGCACAGGCCTGGCCATAAGTGAAACAGTTTTTAATACTCGAATAGTGATGTCGCCAATGAAACCACTAACCGGAAGTTTTTCTAAAAAATTAAAAACTTTATAGAATAGTTTTTCTTAGCGTTTAGCTTTTATAGCTATTATTTTGATCTTGAAAAATGCTAACTCTAAGATTACATAAGGCAAGACTACAGTTCTAAAAGTTGGCAGGTCAATTACTTATTTTCGAGTTATTGTGAGCATTTAGAGTAATCTGACCATTTAAATTACGCGAAAATCTTGGCTGCTTGCAACCTGGTTTTGTAGCAAATCACTAAAGTAAAACAAAATAATTTGACTTGCGACTAAAATGGGTGGTACTTCTTTTAAGTACCAAAATACTTTCTTCTAGTACCAAAATTCAATTTGCATAAAACTTTTTTGAACTAGTAATTTTTCTGCTTGACACATGAACGTGTAGCCCTAAATCTCAGATTTCTAACAAGGCCTCAAAATCATGTAAAAGATTTTAAAAGTGTTAAAATTTCAGTCTTTGGATGAAGTAACTTCTTGGACGAAGTTCCTCTATTCAAACCAATAAATCTCAAACTTTTTAAAATATTCTACTGAGGAAAGATATCTTGCTAAACAGTTGAGATTCAGGACTATACAATAGTTAAAGTTTAAATTAAAATTACGTACGGGTTGGGGAGAAGACGAGAAAAGTTCAAAACTGTACTAAAAAAGAGTATTACCCGACCAAAATTGTCAAATGAAATGAAAATCTAGGACTAATTCTTTTTGAATTTCTTTCCAACTCAATCCAAACTACAAAAAACACAGAAAAAAATGTGTACAAGAAAAAAGCCAGATCCATAAAACCAATGGAATAGCAACAGCTATTCACTGCAAAAGGAGGGGGAAGGAAACAAGGAAATAAGGTAAGGTCTCTCTATAAAGAAGAGTAGCTGCTGCTACAACTACTACGAGACATTTAAAAGCCTTCCGCTTGTGGCACGCCACCCGAAAAAGAAGGAGTATTGGATTCGAGGGTAAGATTAAATTGCTCTCCTGCCGGGGTGGGTGGAAAATTAATGGACTGGTGCAGTAGCAGGGATTGAGGACGACGGTAAATTGAAGGACAGGCACTAAAAGAATGTACACTTTCTTGTTTTGCACTTGTTTGACTCAACCAAAATGCTTCGGGGTTTAAATGTTTATTGCCGAATTTGGCTTGTTTCTGAAGCATTGGAAAGTTGAAAGCAATTTGGCTTTGGTCATGAGTTGATTATAACAAATACAAATTTAAAAATTTTGGTTTGTGTGCAACCGAGTAAGTTGCAACAACAGCAAATATTTTCAAAATATAAAGTTGAAAATATTTTTGAAGTTTTGAGTATGAAAATGTCAAGCATGTTTTTGTTTTGAGACAAGAAATGTCGAAAAATATTTGCATTTTTCCTTGATTTGGCTGGAAAACAAGTATTTTTTGAGTGCGAGCTAAATAAAAGTTGCGTGTCAAGTTTTGACTATTATTGGAAAGGGGAATGTATAAATTTAAATTATGAAATGTAGAGTTGTTCTTGATCGCTTAATGCATAGCTTCGGTTAAGCGAAGCCCTGATCAAAAACTTTGAAAGAATCAAGATAAGCCTTTTGTACCATTAAATGTAGAGATGATGACAGGACGGGACGGGACAATTCCGTCCCGTACCGTTAATTTTAGAGAATCGTCCCGTCCCGGAATCCCGCCCGGAAATTTTTTGGCACCTGTCCCGTCCCGGAAAAAAATTATTTAAATTCCGTCTCGTCCCGTCCCGAAAAAATTCAATTTTTCAACAACCACCTTCAACTTGTAATTACAGTCAACCCTCTATATAAAGGACCGTCGGTATAACGTCCCTACACGGCCGGTCACACTGCGGGCCGTTATATTGAGTGTTGACTGTACCATGAATCAGATCTTACAGGAAGCCCAACAAACGTGAATCAATCGGAAGAATGTCAAACGTCTGGAAATTGAAGCATGAATAAAGCATATAGGATTGAAATTCCGGCGCTACCGGAGTATCCCCCCCCCCAAATGAAATTTTTTTTGAACTTTTTCAAAACACCATTTTAACCGTTTTTAAGCATTTCCTACACGTTGAACACGATAAAAAAGGTCTTTTCACCTACTTTTTTCTATAAAAAGTCGATTTTTTTTAAATCTTGAATTTGGTATTTTTAGTTGATTTCTGTTTATAATGACTTAGTAAATCAGATGTTGAGGGTACCTCGGCCCCAAAAAGATGGAATTTGAACATAGTTTTGTTAACTGGGGCCTACCGCATAAAGAAACTCTGGTATGCATACATTTTTTATGCATCCAGAGTCACTTTCGAGTGATTTGTGTCTAAGGTATGTGGGTGTGCGCATCTCAACCCCAAGCAACCAAGCCTCCGAAGGGCGGACACACTTAATTACCTTAGACATAATTCCGAGCAAGACTCTTGATCAAAAATGCATTTAGAGGCTCTTCTTGCCCAGCTCCAGTGACCAAAACATGGTAAAACAGCCAAATGGTCGAAATTCCAAAATGCCCAAAACTCAATTTTTTATTGACCAGAACACAAAAATAATGTCTTTTTTGAACTTCTGAGGTGATTTTAGGTTGATATAGAGTGTTTGGAAACACTTTAAAAAAATTTCATTTCGGGGGTGGTTATACTCGGTAGGGTCGAAATTCCCGATCGGAAATTTTATGACCGTCCGAAAATCTTCCCTGTCCCGGGGTCCCGTCCCGATATAACTTTTTGACCTGTCCCGTCCCGTGTCCCGTCCCGAAATTTTTAAATTTGAATTCTGACCCGTCCCGGGACAGGACGGGCCTATTATAGGTTCAAAAATCGGACTCAATTTCGATTTTTTTTTTGAATCTTAGATTCGGACCGACAATGAAAAACCGAATCTTTTTGAAAATAAAATTTTTTGTTTTGTTTATGTTGTGATTTTTCCCTACATTAAACGCTGTTTTTTCTTGCTTCAATTGGTTTTTCCAGATCAATGCCAAAGCAAACGAAGCCTTTATCTTGGTGTTGGAAGTTCTTTAAGCGCTTAAAAGAAGAATCGGCGATCGTGGGATTCTGCATGTTCTGTGATGAGCGTTATGCCGGTCACCCAGAAAGAATGGAAAAACATTTGAAGGTTTAATAAGTTCACGCCTTTGATTTTCATCACAATTTTTAGACCTGCAAGGAAGTCAGAGTCGAGGCAAGGAAGGAAATCCACCGTCTGCTGAAGAAAACTACCAAACGCCGAAGCCAAAGCGAGTGGCCTCTATTGAAGAGAGTCAAGTTGTCGGAATCAGCTGTCTCTTCGCAAACAAGTTCAAGTTCTCTCAAGCAATGGTTTCCAAGCACTTCAAAAGATGAACAGGATGAGCTTGACATTTTGCTGACTCAAGTTAGATTTCCTCCCTCTTCCTCCATTTAAACTGTTCTCGTTTAGAGTTTTGCTACAAGAAAGATTGCGCCGAATGTGCTTAACAATCCGTTCTTCAAAGAATTCGTCAAAGCCCGTAATCCATCGTACAAACTTTCAGGTCGTCAGAAAAAAGGTTGCAAAGGTTCTAATTCCAGCGGAATTCGAGCCAGTCAAAAAGAATTTTGAAGAATCGTGCAACAAGGTTTTTTTTCAGATTTTGCGAAATAGCTTATCTCTATGTTTAGGCAGACTTCCTCGCTATTTCTTCAGATGGATAGACGGATGTGCGGAGCAACGCGATAATCAATGTTGTGGTTCACACTTCAAAGCCTTTCCTTTCTGACTCAATCGATGCAACCTCTTTTGAAGTGGATGGAACTTTTTTCGAACAAGTTTCTAAAAAACCCACTGTTTGCAGGAAACGAAGTGAAGGTTACAATTTTTGGCGCTACTTGCATATACACCCCCCTCCCCCAAATCAAGTTTTTTTTAAATGTTCCCAAACACCTTATTTCGACCTGAAATCGCCTCAGGAATTCGAAAAAGACATTATTTTCAGGATCTGGTCAATAAAAAAAAGAGTTTTTTGCATTTTGAAATTTCGACTATTTGCCCTATTAAATTCAATTAAGTCAATAAATATTCTTTATTTACAACAAATTTCAGAGGGAAATGACATCGAGAAAAACCGTAAACACATTGGTCTTAACAATGACAAACAATGACAACTAAAACTTTCACCTACTTTAAAATGAAAGAAGTTGAACATAGTTTTGAATACTGGGGACTACCGCATAAATAAACTCTGGTATGCATGCTTTTTCATGCATCCAGAGTCACTTTCGAGTGATTTGCGTCTAAGGTATGTGGGTGTGCGAATCTCAACCCCAAGCAACCAAGCCCCCTGCGCCCCCGAAGGGGGCGTAGCGGGCTTGGTTGGTTAGAGATGCGCTAGATGCACGGTTGGTTAGAGATGCACTCACTTACCTTAGACATAATTCCGAGCAAGACTCTCGATCAAAAATGCATTTAGAGGTACTTTTTGCCAAGTCCCGTGTTGAAAAACAGGGTAAAACAGTCATATGGTCGAGATTTCAAAATGCCCAAAACTCGATTTTTTATAGACCAAAACTCAAAAGTAATGTCTTTTTTGAACTCCTGAGGCGATTTTGAGTCGATATAGGGTTTTTAAAAACACTTTAAAAAAAGTTGATTTGGGGCGGTGGTATACGCAAGTAGCGTCCAATTTTTTGATTTCATCAAATAAAATTTCCTTGCAGGTGATGAAAGAATGTGCGCAATGGCTTGCCAGCACTGGGCTTTTTGCGCAAGACAATCACGCTTGGGATGTCGTCGCCTTAATGGATGCACTTACGTGGTGGAAAGTTTTTTTCGGCAAAACTCTGCTCTCCAAGGTTGTGCAAATGCTTCATAACATCCCGATTACTGCTGCTAACGGAGAGAGTCTGGTCTATCAGAGGTGGAATTCACACGAGTCTTCGCAACAGCTTTTTTGAAGTTCAATTGGACTAAAGAAATATTACTAAACACTTTAGATTTTGAATATGTTTTTACTTTCTGGTGCCTATTGCTTAAAAATTCTGGTATACATGTTTTATGCATCCAATGTCACTTTCGAGTGATTTGTGTCTAAGGTATGTGGGTGTGCGCATCTCAACGCGAGGCGCAGGGGGCTTGATGGGTTAAAGATGCTATTGATCAATAATGACTATTGATCGAAAATGCATTTAGAGAGTCTTTTTGCCCAGCTCCAGCAAGAAAAATGTGATAAATCACCCAAAAATGTCCCTAAAATACCCCAAAAAATGCCACCTACTGCTGAGGGGTGGGAGGCAAAAATTTTTGACAAAATTCAAATTTTTTTATTCAGAAAGTGTTTAGAAATGTCTTGTATCTTGCTGAGCAGAAAAAATGAGTTTGGGGTGGCTTTGGGTCACTTTTTAAAAAATCCGGGTATGGGGGGGCGGTAACTAAAAAGTGCCATTATTTTGATTCCTCGGAGAATCTAAAAAGAATTTAAAGCGCTTTCAAATTTTTATGAAGTTTGCTATTTTTGAAAATGATGTTGGCGACGTATTTGTCGATGTTTGTCGAATTGCTTCTCAAGCAAATCCCGTCATTGGGAGACATCCGATTGGAAGGGTGTACGCGAATGAATTGACCGATACCTTACCGTTCGGGGCGATATCCGAAAGTACCGATGTTGAGGCCAGAGGCCGAGTCACCGGGTGCGTTGTCACCGAAACCATACAGTTTAGATTCTCTAAAATTACCGAAGTCGGAAGTTTATACCGTTTGATCGAAGAAGATTTTGAGAAAGAGACCAAGGTATCCTTTACCGATGAAGGATCGAAGGACCAGGATCGTCACGAGATAGAAGGGGTCACTGTCTACGGACAGTTGGACGTGCACTGCTGTGGAGTGGTAGTTATTGTTTCAGGAACCAGTTCGGAAGGAAGTCTTCAGATGGATCTCCGCCTGCTCATCGATCTAGTAAATGCCGCCTTCCTGCCAGCTGGTGGTCATTGCAAGAAGTCCTCAAGTGCCTGTCCTGTCGTCTCAAGCCGTGGAGTAGGACCGCCGCCTCTGTTACAGTACGGACCAATCGCACGCTCCCCAACCAATGCGCTATCGAACCGTGGACCGAAGCACCTACCAAGGATGGAAGAGAACAGAAGCAGGGAGTAAAGTCACCGTCGCCTCAACACATGGACCGTGGACCAAGTCAGCCCGGCCGAGCACCGTCTCCTACGAAGTCAAGTCGAGAACAGCCAACCGAGATAGGTCTGAAGCCGAAAGAAGTCGAGAATCAGTCAGCGAATATCTCTTAAGAATCTCATTGTTGTGCGTCTCGTACCTTGTTTGATTTCTGTTTCACCGATAAAAGCTCTGTTTCGTGTCCAGCCTTAGGTCCGGTGCTAAGTCTTGTTAAAAACTTCACTCAATGGTGTGTTCGTCTAGTTAAACAAGGCCACAATCCAAATGCTGCGTATTGCTGATCCTTACATCGCCTGGGGTAAGACTTTTTTAAATGGTTCAAGTTATTCATGGTTTGGCACGTCATTGAATTTTTTGGGCCAATCCTACTCAAAAGATCATTCGACAGCTAGTCTATAAGAGAGGTTATGCCAAAGAAAATGGCCAGCGAATCGCAATCACGGACAACGCCATTGTGGAAAACAATCTCGGTCAGTCTTTTACGGTTTCTGCTTCTCTCTGCTTCTTGTCATTCCATTCTTGTTATAACAATCGTTCGCTTCAAAATAATACAATGTGATCTGTATTGAAGACATAATTCACGAAATTTATGCCGTTGGCTAGAATTTCAAGCAAGTGACCAATTTCTTGTGGCCCTTGAAGCTCAGCAACCCTACTGGTGGATTCATCAAGAAGGCAAATCACTTCTTTGAGGGTGGAGATTTTGGAAACCGCGAGGATCAGATGAACAAGCTCCTAGAGCGAATGATTTGATGGGCTCTCAAATAATTGTTCAACCGTTTATCTGTTGTCGGTTATGTCACTCGGCAATAAAGTGTTTGTTGTATTGGGTCCACCCCGTATTGCGTTTGGGCAAATTATTTCGTCCCAAAGTGTGGAGAGTAAGATTATAAAAGGATATTTTTCTAATCTATCACCTCTAGTTAACTTGTTCGAGGTAACAAAATTTGAGATTGAGAATTTGGTTGTTCACAGGTCTTTCCTTGCTTGGGGCACTTGAATAGATCCCTGCGACCCGAAATTCGAAGTTTTTTGTCATGTACTAAGGCCAAGTTTATCTAGGTAACTTTTTCCTACTACAATCAAACTTTGATATAGCGTGGACTTAATACAGCGTACACCCACGAAGTAACGTCCGGATAACCTGGTCCGTAGGGTATACGTTATGTCGAAGTTTGTCTGTATTTAGATAAGAGAAATTCTTGAGGAGGGCAGCTAGCTGTTTCAAACTGGATTCGAGTTTCTATTCTTTAACTACCCTTTTTGTGACAGAAATTGTGTTTTCGGCGTATCAAGTACAATTATACATCCATAGTCAGCTGACAATGCTATGCACACAAAATTGTTTTCATTATATATTTAGGCAAAGTTTGACAATCAAAATATTTACAATTGTTTTGTACAATCATGGTTTTGTACACTGTAGGTAGACAGTCTTTTGGCATTTATAGTAGTTATAATTATCGCCTAGAAGCAGAGATTGAAGTGGATGAACTCTGAGAAGAGGGTGTGTCCATCGGTAATGGCTCCACACTGACCCGGTAAAAGCGAGTGTTCATTGGTAGGTTGTACCTAAAAATCTCATTTCTAATGGGTCGACAGTGAATTAAGGTGGGGGAAGGTGTGATTACCTATTTTTTTCTTTCTTGATTTGACACGTCTCAATTCCATTTACAGCAGCAAACATCCAGTTACGCCTAGTTGTAGTTCCTTGCTCAGAGTTCATAGGACTAACTCCAAGCCTGAGCATGCAAGACTCTTTGACTACATATAGAGTTGGATTTGTGCTGAAAATTTGAGGAGGTTTGAGTGATATATAATTGTCTTTTTAAAGGACCATCGCCGTTGATGACAACGGCAATTTCGAGTTTTTGAATTTCGGGGGCAGCTTTTACCCCAAAATGCGCAAAATGTGGCTGACATTGACTTAACCATAGTTGGATCGCCGCCGCCGCCACCGGCGCCGCCGCCGCCGCCAGGCGCCGGCGGCAAAAATAAAAGCACCGCCGGTGGTGGCGGTGGCACCGGCGGCGAATATGAGGGCGGCGGTGGTGGCGGCGGCGGTGGTAGACTAAAAAAGCGGCGGCGGTGGCGGCGCACGTGGAGGCGGCGGCGGTGGCGGCGGCGGCAGTGGAGGCGCCGGTGTTGGCGTTAGCGGCAAAAACTTTGTGTTCTTGATTGCGCAAAAAGTGCACTATTTTCAAATGTCATAATTTCAGATTTTTTTTAAATATCAACTGGACAAATAGTCAGAATAGAAATTTTCAAGTTTCTATCAGAATAAGGCAAATTATAGGGATGTGATTAACAAAGATGAAATTGTTGAGATAAAGAAAATAATGGTTATTCTCTCTCTATTAAAGCCTTTACTAATGTTCTACAGGCGAGCCATAAACCCACCCTGTCTTTAGTACTCCTGGCTTACTATCTTTGCTAGAGATGTTAGAATCTCTGAAAATGAATATTCTCTCAGCATATCAGCTGTCCTACGACGTCGATTTTATCACATTGTGAACTCAGGTAACGGAGTTAATGATCCCATATTTTTG
This sequence comes from Ditylenchus weischeri, assembly GCA_029231635.1. Classification (NCBI taxonomy): domain Eukaryota; kingdom Metazoa; phylum Nematoda; class Chromadorea; order Rhabditida; family Anguinidae; genus Ditylenchus; species Ditylenchus weischeri. The sequence continues at coordinate 215,245 of JAMRYI010000149.1, forward strand.
GTGGCAGCTTTTTTGGATCCATGCACAATGAAATTACAAATCCTTTCCAGTAAAAAAGAAATTGCAAGAAATGCGTTTAAAAAAATGCTTCGTAAATATGTGCCAAAGGTGACAGGATTGGCAAGTCAAAGTATGATTGTAGAGGAGCCATCTCCGTTTGGATTCGGAACTGTTTTGATAAAAAAGCCACTGGGCTCACTTGATACTGCACAAGTAGAACGTTTTTTCAATGAAATAAATAGTGATGATTTCATTGGCACCTGTAATCCATGGGACTTTTGGAAAGCCAGAATCGAGGTAAAATACAAATAACTTTAGTGAGTTTATTAATATGACTTCATTTTTAGACATATTCCTCGATTTCTCAGATGGCTTTCGACATCTTAGCAAACCCAGCTACAAGTGCAGGAGTGGAAAGACCGTTTAGTATTATGGCTATGCTCTCTTCAGGGAGAAAAACTCCGACAGGACCAATTTTATTAAATAGTAAAACAATGCTTGTCTTAAATGGTCATCTTATTAAAATATGAAAAACTAGATAACTGGTTCATTCACTGTAGTCTTATACTAATAAAACTTTTTTTTTGACGTTAACGCAATAGCCGGCGGCACCGCCGGCGGCGGCGCCAAAATATAAGGTGCCGCCGGCGGCGGCGCTAGCGGCGTCGGTGGTGGTGGCGGTGGCGAAATTTAGCAGAATTTTTACGCCGCCGGTGGCGCCGGCGGCGGCGGTGGTGACGGCGGCGCCGCCGGCGGTGGCGGCGGTGGCGGTGGTGGTTTTTTAAAAATGCTCAACTATGGACTTAACCTTTCAAAATTCATTTTGTTGACAACTCAGACTTTTGACAATTCGGCTTCTTTTAATTCAAAATTTTGATTATCGAGACGAAACAACACTGTAATTATTGACAACTCATCACTGATGAGTTGTCAGTATTTAGATTCGTCTTGTTGTATATTCTTATTTACTAGCACCTACCCTCTTACTAAGCCATCTCAAACTACCCCTACCACCCTAAATTACCTCAAAGCAGCTTGGGGAAAAGTTAAATTTTAATAATGGCACCTTCACGACGTAAGTGTAAGTGTAAATGTAAGGGGTCTTCACGATGCCAAAAACATTTACATTTACGCTTTAACGATACGAGTGTAAATGTAAATGCAAATTTCGAACTTTTTTTACTGAAACAGTGTATGTTTTGAGACAAGTATTAATTTTGATTACCAGTGATAAATTATTCTTGATTGACAAACCACTCTTCGCATTCACTAAGAATTTTGTTTATGTCTTTTCTGAACTCCAAGATTGTTTTCGGGTGCTCTACTTTCTGGATTCGCTTGTATATCTCATCCACAGACTTTGCAATTGCGGAGATCTCTACACTCGGAGAAGAGTTGATCTTGTTAAGAGTCGCAAGGATAGCGTTCTCAGCCTATAGAGCTTGGCCCGGCATAACAGGCGCAGAAGATGGAGAAGAAAGCAGCCGAAATGCAAAAGAAATCCGCAAAAAGTTTGTTGAATTTTTAATGGTGTTGGCTGTGTAGACTTTCAAGAGAATATGATTTAATTATAGAATAAACAAAACTGTGAAATTACAATTATAAAACTTGAAAAAATCAATATTTGTCAAAAAGAAACACTTATTTTGCAAAAAAAGTAAATAAGTAAAAAATTTGCATTTACATTTACGCTCGTATCGTGAATGGGTAAGTGTAAATGTAAACGTAGGTGTAAATGTAGGAGGTCTTCACGATGCAAAAATTATTTACATTTACACTGACATTTACACTTACGTCGTGAAGGAGCCATAAAAGTCTAATATCTGACTCTTTTTTAGACGGTCTCAAAATTAGATTAGTTAAAATTAGTTTAGCCCCAGTAAAAAATCTATTAATAAACTATGATATTTACCAGAAGACCACGTAAGTGTTGTGTACATTATCCCACATGATCAGAACTGAACATCCTTCATACACATCATTCAGAGCAATCATCATTCTCATGTCTCTCATCCTAATCTTGGTTTGAGTGCCTCTGGAATATATGGACAACACATTGGCTATTTCCACGTCACTATCATCACTTCCCTGCAAATACACCAACAAATAACGAATAAATTTTTCTCCTCTTTTCAAAAAAAACCTTGGAAGATGTTCCAGCCGAGTTTTTTCCTGAAGCTTGCAAAATCACAGCACCTCCAGGTGGGTCCTGATTGCAAGACGCTGGTCGTGGCTCTTCAGGCGGCAATTGATGCTGGATGACTATAGACTGATCCATGGCTGCAGTGGATAGCACCATGCAAGACTCTTGCATTGAGGGTTCGCCTTTGAAGTCCAGCTTAGGGTCTGACACCTGCATGGCTGAGTCGACCATGACGGCACGCTCTGGACTAGCTGATGGTTGAGGAGATGGCTGATGTTCTGTGCTTTCTAGGAACTTGACTTTGTCTTCTAGCTCACCGATTTTTTGTTTCTGGAAATTTTTGGGTTAGTTTTGATAAGTGTAATTTGAAGAATTTATGTGGTATGAAAGGACCATCTTCTTGATGTAGATGTCAGATTGGAGGCGGAGTTCTGATTCGATCTCGTCCCTCAGCAGGGCAATTTCCTTGTTCTTCTTTTCTTCCACTCCTTTGACGATGAAAGCCATTTTATTCTGCAAACAAGTTGAGTTTAGAATGGAAACGACATTTTAACTAACAGTCTTACAAACTCCAAAAATCAACATTTTTTACCTTGTAGGCCTTTTCATACTCAGCTCTTATCATGGTTGTTGGTTCCACTAAAGCAACTGCAATTTCTTCTTGTGTTTTGCCTTGGCTCGCTTTGCGCTTTTCTATTTCCGCCTTGATCTGCTGGATCTCATCGATCTGAATACTTGGAGAAATTAAAACCCCCAATTTTTTTGAGGAATGAAACCGTTAATTCCCGTTTGAGCAGTTGTTCCACCGCTTTGAGCTCGATGGCCAGGTAGTCGATGGAGGACTCCAGCTGGAGCTGTTCACTCAGTAAACGGCGCTCATGCTCAGCCTTCATCAGATCTGCGTGCAAGTCATCCTTGGCTTTCATTACAGACAATAGGTCTTCATTAAGCTTGTTGGCTAGATTTCTTTGCTCTTCTAGCTCCTTTTCTTTTTCCTTGCGGAGGTAACGCTCATGCTGAAGTTTATTTAAAATGTTTATTATCTCTTTCTAAGAAACCAATGCACGTGCATGGATTATCCAGTAGAACTGAAGTTGAATTTTAGAAAAGAATTTTTAATTATAGGAGTTCTTCAAGACAAGTGTTAGTATTGTTTAAAAAATAAAAGGCACCAATTCAAAAAATGTCCAAAAAAGGGCAAACGCGTACGCACCAAGAAAAGCATTGCATGGGAACTGGACAAAAACCCTCTGAAAAACTTTTTGTCGGGTGACAAAAGCTCTTTTTAAAACACCGCATTTTCTCTATTAAATTGGCGTTTATTGTTCGATACCTTTCAGAGGGGGGAGGGGGCGGTTTATTAGGTATACGGTTAGCGACGGTTTTTTCAAAAATTCAAAAAGTCATTCATCTTGGAACAAGCCAACAAGGCCGGTAAGCAATGCAAGTGGATCCAGTTTTTCGGGGGCGCAGACAGAGTGGAGGAATATAACCGAAAATATTTGCAATTCGGGGAATGGGGTAGTAGCATGCAGCTTCTCCTGGCCGCCAAACTCTACAGCACGAACTTCGCCCTCTTCCAGCCAAATTATACTACTGGTTTTGTTCCCTTCTTCGTCGACAAGGTTGACTGGATGATAGTATTCTGCTGATGATGGCTTAATTTAAGACATTTTAAGAACATTGAAACCGGCGCCATGGAATCTCCGGTGGGATGACGAAGCCGACCACTTCGATGTGGCGAAAATCAAGATGAAAGAAAAATTTTGAAATGAAATAAGAACTTAGAAGAAATCTAACCATCGTTGTGTCGGTTGTTATATTCATTTGGTTGAATAAAAGTTGTGGTGAAGGTTGTGAAGGGTTTAGTTGGTTGTCGCTAACTGACCATCGCTAACTGATCATTAGAAAAAGCATCGCTAACTGACCGTCGCTAACTGACCGTTAAAAAAGCATCGCTAACTATACTTGGGCGTAGGATTGGAATCCCATGGGATTCCCGGGATTGGAATCCCAGAAATTTTGGAAATCCCAAAGTTTCAGAGTCCGAAATCCCAAATCCCACCGGTTCACACGAAAATCCCAAAATTATCCCAAAATCACAAAAATGCGTTTAAATTTATTTAGTCTCGAAACTGAAAGAAAGATGTGAACTTTTTTACAAAATGTCTTCCCTTGAAATCGTGATTAATTGTGCGTATAATTAACCATAATTGACCTTATAGCTAACCTCGAGGGGGCGTTCACTAGAGACGGAACGTTTAATAGAGAAAATACGGTATTATCCGGTACATTTCAGGGCTTTTGTCGCTCGACAAAAAGTTAAAAAAGAGCTTTTGTGCGGTTTCCATTGCATGCACTGGAAATAGTGCGTTGGTTGCTACAGAAGACTTATAACCTTTTCCTGCGGCAGTCTTATATACGTTCCTTTAGACAATAAGGCCTAAAATCCATTCGAAAAATAAGAATATGGTTACGTAATGCGTAAATGCGCTGAATAACCAACTTAATGTTTTAAGTTAATGTTTTAAAATCACCTCCACTACTTGGCTCAACTCATTTTTCATGCCGTCATAGTTGGATTCCCACTCGGCATTCTTCTCATCGAGCACCTTTTCACTGTCTGTCTTTAGCTGATTGCAAATTTCTTCATTCCTTAGCCTATCTTCTTTCAAAGCAGCTTTGACTGTGGCTATATTCTGTTCAGTTTCTTCTCTGATGGTTGCTTTGTAGTCCTCTACCGACTGTTTAAGTGTGATTAAAAACTGTAATAAATTTTTTGATTTATGTTTGGGCATTTGGGAAAAAGCTTACAGTGACAATATCTGCAATAGATTGGCGAGTGTAGGTACATTTGGTAAAAAATTCTTCAGATAAAGTAGCAGGCAATTTTTCAAGGCTCTAAAAATGGAACGCTTGGATTCAAAATTGGTTGATAACAAAAAAGCTATTTTTGCAACCACGAAAAATAAAATCACATGCAACAGGCTTGCTAACACTACGTGTCCAATGACGCGGAAAAGTGTGACTGCGACTGCGACTTTTCCGCCTCATTGGACACACATCAACAGTCGCAGTCACAGTCACAGTCGCAGTCACAGTGTGTGTCCAATGACGCGGAAAAGTGTGACTGCGACTGACGCTTCAAATCGATTTTAATTTACGTCGCAGTCACAGTCGCAGTCACAGTCGTGTCATTGGACACACACTGTGACTGTGACTGCGACTTTTGCCGCGTCATTGGACACGTAGTGTAAGTATTATAAAATCAAAGCTGTTAGATTGCCAACAAAACCAAGAAAAAGGCTGAAAATTTATTACAAAGAAATCCCAATCGTATGGTTCAAAAACCTCTCAAGTTCGGTTCTAACTGGCTGTATGCATTTTTTGGACTAAGAAAGGTAGAACAGGTTTGATCGTATAGCCAAAATTTGGTCGTAGAACCCTTACAATAATAAAAAAATAACAAAAATTGACAAGTAGTCAAGCGGAATCGAACACTAGGGTGATTGATCGAGCGCTATCCCCTCCACCCCCTCCCCATTAGCACCAAAAACAAGGCAGATAGCAAGAAAGAGAATAGAATTAGAGCTCACACACCTCTAAAATTTGATCTTGTTGTTCAGCTAGATTCATCTGGACACTGCTATTCAAACCAGCTCCACTGGTGCGTCTTTGCAAGGACTTGGGACGACAAATTTTGGGGGGTGAGCGCTGTAAATACGAGAAATTACTGTTGACCCAAATCACTTGGGTCAAAGAGAGACCAAAACTTTTTTGGGTGTGATTTTCAGAAAAAAATCAAAAAAGTAACTCACCGGAAAAGAGTTTCTGACATACTTGCTGAAACTGCCGAAATTATCATCAGGGGTGCTGAAGTGGCTGGACCTCTCGGAAGTGGACAATCCTGCCCCTCTGGACTGAGGTCTACTATTGTTGCTATCGTGTTTGTTGTGCATCGAAGAAGAGGGAATCTGGATGGGTTCACTGCTTTTCAGCGGAGACATAGATGACCGGGAGGGAGGATGGGCATTCTGAGTAGTTCGATATTATCGCTTTTAGAAGTGCAGACCAAGGGCAAATTTGGAGATGCACCTTCTTAAAAAATCCTTACCTCAATAGGTATAGCTCCAAATTCGTGCAAAGGTTCTAGTTCTGAGGGTGTGGGCATATTGCTGTCCATGTTGTTCAAGGAAGTATTGGAGGAGAATCCCGCCCGGGTGGTAAGCAAAAAATTGTTGGCTGGAGACATCTCTATATTTTCCTCGCTAAACTTGCTTATGTCCATGGGTTAAATCTAACATTATAGCTTTTTTCAAATACCTGAGCCAAGTGGTCGAAGGGAAATTCCTGTTCATGGCATCAATGTTGTGGGTCTTCTCGCGCACAAAGAAAGACTCTTCCCTCCGCAAGCCAGCCATCTGCGACTGTGCCATGACCATCTGAGGGGCGTTGGGGTCAGTGATGGCTAGCCGGGTATATATTTGAGGCGTAGTCACTTTGAGAAGCTCTTGCATGTCCGGGAATGTCTGCAAACAGGTAACTTTGGGTTCCGAAATCCCGAAAATGCTAACCTTTCTGAGCTCTCTGAAGTGTTCTATAGTCACTCTGGGCAGACTTTTATCTATGTGTGGCTCCATAGGTGTGAAGTTAGGCATGACGTCGGCCATGCCGTAGAACAGTGTCCTCAGGAAGTGTTTCTCTAGCTTGCCGTAGAACTCTGACCTTATTTTATTCTCCTCCTGCACAAAACTGGAGCACTTGTCAATACAAGTACTTATCCACTGGCCAAACTCTTTTTTGAGTGCTTCCCTTCGGATTACTTCTGCTACTGCGGTCACATACATTATGGGTGCCTCTTTGATCTGCCTGACCAGATCTAGTCTTTGCCGAAGACCTGTGAACTTGTCGTCGAACAGGATCATGCGTTTGTTGGCTTGTTGAAGGCGTTCCTGCAATAATATTACATGAAATTATAACCTATTTCTGTTGATTTTTGAGATATTAGGTCGTCTCAAAAATTAGCAGTTTTTTTCAAAAGAAGTATTTGTAGCATTGTGTTTTTTTTATAAATTTTTGGGCTTTTTTTTAAAGTTGACTCTTTATTTTGCTGAGATTCTTGGCTACAAAATAATGGTCAACTTTTAAAATTTTTTTAAAAATTATGGAAAAAATACAGTGCCACAAATAATTCTTTTGAAAAAAACAGCGCAACTTCTGACATGACTTAATATTTTGCTTGGGTTCGATTCCGCCTATGATCCTACCACTTTTAAATTTGTTTTCAGACTTACATATGCTTGTCGCACCCATCCGGCAAACCTCTGGCAAATGTTTTTGAGCAATTCCAGCTTGGAGTCAATGAAACACAAGGCATAGTTGTTGAATTCGGACAACATTTTGTTGAACTCTTCGACTCGGGCACGCTGGTAGGCAGCCATATTCTGAAAGGTTTGAAAATTTTTCTAATTTCTTAACTATGTAAATACCGCATTGGAGTCCTGTATGGTTGGCTGAATTATGTGGTTGGCTATGTCTTTCATTATCAAATGGCTTTCTAAAAGTCTTTTTTGTTGTGAGTGCTGAATAATGGGTGGCTACCTTCCAAAAAATTGAGTTTAGTATCCAGCATGGCCAGACGTTTGTCAATGCCCCGAATGTCTCGATAGTCCGTCTTCTTGACCAACTCTTTAACTGCATCGAAGTTGAGCTTGGCATCCCGAAGGTCGGTGTCATCCGTCTGGAATCATGCAAAAATAGATAATACAAAAACATATGAGAGCCGGTATGTGCACGATTTGTATTTTTTTTTAAATCCCGCAGTGCAAGCAGGCACATCACTAGCGCCGATATGACTATACAGTTAAGCATTGCAAACACCTTTAACCCAATAAAACGGCCCATTGTCTCTATTTAAGGGTTGCCATATGGGTTGATTAATCAGAAAAAAGTTGATTTTAGACACCAGAAGTTCTTAAAAATTTGATTTTTGGTGCCAAAATATGATTTTTTAACACTAGAACAAGAACATGTGGTGGCGAGATATTCCGGCAGGGCCAATGTCTTAGCCCATCATTTGGCAGAAACTTGACTCCCCTTTCAGCCCAAAAAAAAAAGTTACTCGCGTTTTTGGCTCGCGTTTTGCCTCTTTTGGCTTAAAGAATACATACTCTTTGGTCATTTTGAAGCAGAAACGCGGTCTATAGGCCCACGTGTAAAAAAATTATTTTTTTAAATTTTGCATCTTATCAAATAATGATCTAAGAAATTCGCGAATTCCAGAATATCTCGTCACCACAGGTTCCCAACAAGGTGTTAAAGATTTGGTTGATTTCAGATACCACGAATATGCACATGCCTGGAGTGAGCTATGTGATCTTATGCAAATCGCTTTGTATAAACCTGATTTTTAGTCGATTTTTTTTAACGATAGGTAGCCGGTCGCTTGGGTTGTGAGCCGAACTAAAAAGCCAGTTACCTTTTGCAAATGGGAAGTGACATGTTCCACTAGAGAGTTTAAAGAATAGACAGTATCTTTAGAGGCGATCCATTTATATAAGGTCATATCTTCCACAGCACCTGCCACTGATTCGGACAGCTCGTAATTGGGAGCAGCTGTACTGGCACCAGCTATAGAGGACATTGATGATATCAACTGTCCAGGAATGGTTATCTACAGTACAAAATCAGGATTATTATGTCCCTAAATTTTTTTCAGCAAATCTTACCATAGTAAGTGTTTCGAGCACTTGGTCAAACCCATTGAGCAATTCATAGCCTTTGTCGCGCATGGTGGCTAGCCTTTGGCACTGGTGCATAGACCTGTCCATCTTCTTCTGGATTTTGTTGATGTTGTCGTCCAGATTGCTGATCACTGCCATCCACCCCTAACATTAGTTTACGGTTCGATTTGCTGTTTTGGTAAAAAAAGGAGTACCTGGTTGAGATGTTGATGCTCAGACACCACTTTGGCACAGAACTTGAAGATAGTATCAGACACTTGCATGCCATATTTGCCTAATCTAGTATATTCGGCTGTGGTACTTGAGGAAGTAGCTGATTTGTCTAGTTTTTCCACACTGCTCACCCACGCTGAAATTTATTGTTTTTGAGCAAAAAAATAACCAATAAGCCACTAGTTCGAATCCTTATGACTCACACACTGTTAAAAAAATAACTACTGCTTCCGAAAAAATTGTAATTGAATAAAAGTATCAGTTACCGTATTTAATCTATTAACTCCTCATGGAGAGTTATTTTTCAACCCTTCTCCGGCGGTAGGGAGTCATTAGAGGGTGGGGAGTTATTTTTCAACGAAAATTGTCGTTTGGAATTTTTCAGTCCCAAAAGGAGTTAAATCTTTTTGTTGCGCCATTTTTCTAAGTTTTGTTGCTTTAATTCCTTCTGGTTTTCAGATGAGCGACTCCGATGAACTCCAGCTTCATGAAGACGAGGTCCGTCCAGTCAACAAAAGAAGCGCTGCGAAAACAATGATGCGCGAACAAAGCTGGAAGAGTCAAATAAGAGTGCAAGAACTCGATCAAATCCACGGCAAAGAAGTTCAGCATCGACAGAAGAAGCATCAGAGAATAAATGGGCAATGAAGATAAAATGAAGCAATAAGTGTGAGTTTTTATTTCTGCTTCAAACATCTTTTTAAAATTTGTTTTGTTTTCGGAACTAACAAGTCCAGAGGGTTAAAAAAAGCTACTTGATGGTGGCGGCCGACAAGGGAGCAATATCGACATGACCACGAGTTAGAATAAACCACTGAAAGAGAAGATCTGTCAGTACTAAACCACTTCGATGACGATGACGCTCAAAAGTAATTCACCAAAGGAGGCAACCAGAAAGCGCCTTGTCTTGGACTAGGTGAATCGGACATGGCAAGAAATCAGCAAGGAAATCGTCCAAAGGTTTGTTTTATATTTGGTTATGTTTGAATTGTGGATTTTGTTTAGTTTTCAGACTGCGCAATCACTACAGCAACCGACGGAACTGAGGATGACCACATCACCTGCTTTAAACCAACAAAGTCCATAAGCACAAAGGAACTAAACATTCTCCGAAACATTAGGGCACAGAACTTGGCGATGAAGATGGTCTTTTTAAAGAAGGTGAGCTGCAAGAAAAAGGAGAAACAACAGAACGAACTTGAAACATTTTAATGAAGATTATATGTTTAAGCTTGTTAATCAGTATGTTTTAATTTGATGTATGAAATATTAAATACAAGGAATTGAATATGGAGGATTGTTAGAAGGGTGGGGATTTATTTTTCAACCATCCTCAGGGGGTGGGGAGTTATTAGAGGGTGGGGAGTTAATAGAGTCGATACGGTATTGTTTTTTTCCCTTTTCTCTTTGAAATTATCTAATAAGCTCGATTTCTATGGATATGGATTTTTTTTGTTGCAAAAAGATTTCTTTTTGGTGGAAATTGTTTTGGTGCAAATAGGATCTCTTTTGGTGCAAATATGATCTTTTTTGTGCAAATCGGCTCTATTTTGGCACGAAAAGTGCAATTTGCATCAAAAAAGATCCTTTTCCGATCCATATCCGATTTCTACTGTTTTTTTTGCAATTTTTGGCGCTAGCATAGAATACTGCTCCCCCTTCTAGAAGCAAGTGAGCGAGTATTATGTGTGCGAAAAATAAAGTGTTGACATTTAATAACAGATTTATTTTGTAGAAGTTTAAGGAAAGGGGGTGGCGTCATCCGAACAAGTACCGAATTTTTTATTTGAAATTTAGAATAAAAAATGACTTTGATACAAATTGTTGATGCCATCCCTCTCAGGAGTACTGACACTTTCCCTGTCTGCACTAGGCACTCTTCTGACCAAATACACTGGATTGGTGTCCGTACCTGCGCCCAGGTAAGCTGACAGCATCTCGCCGTTCATCACTGACTCACCTCCAGACAGAAATAAAACCTATGAAAATTAATTATAAGATGAACATTTGTTTGAACCAGCTAGAATAATTTTGGGACTGTTTTCATGAAGAAATTTTTCGTTTTTTTTTTTGGTAGACTGATTATATGACAGTCAAATAGCAATATAACGGCCTTCCGCAGAACCGCCTCTATGGTACCATTAAATCGAGCTTTGGCTGTTTTTAATAGCTCAGAAATTTCTGCACATTTTTGTATATATTTCATGAACTATCGAAAAAGCCTTCAAAACCGTCAAAACAGCTAAAACCCCACAATTTTTACAAATTCTCAGACCCTATACCAAAAGATTTTGCGAAATACAATTGAAACTACCTGTTCCTGAACCTCGACATTGGTAGCATCATATATACACTGCTGCAATTCATAAACAGAGCCGAGTGCCGGTGGTTCAAGCACCAACATATAACCTTTGTTGACATAGAAAATGTGGAACATTTTTTAAGATAATTTTCAATTTTGGACTATCAAACTGGCATGAAGCAAAATATGATTAGCAGTCGATAGATAGTGACTTTAGCAGAGAATGGATAAGATATGCGTTTTAATTTGTAAATTTACAGTTGCTACACCAAAGCGATGATTAGAAATTTGGTAGAATGTGGTTGAATGAACAGACTTTGCGGTCAGGGAGGGGGGCTCTGTTGCTGGTCCCTCTTTCCAATCATAAACTCATTTGGTTTGATGTGCTAGTATGTGCTACTACTACTGATGCATCAGCTGATTATAGAGCCTGTCAGACGGCCAGACGGCGTTCAAATAATTCAGGGCTTCTCAGGCAATTCGTTTCGAGACAAAGTCTGGGTTGAGTGGGGTTGAAAAATTGTTATATTTCAGTGTGATTGTATTTAAAATTGGTTAACCGCAAACCAGGTTTTTTGGGTAAAACAGGATGACCGCGGTTTTGGGATATAAAAGCAAAAAAAGACATATTGTCGCTAAAAATATTTAAACATGCGCTAAAAGTAGCGAAATTTAAGAAACGTCTTGTTTCTTTTAATAAGTTCGCAGGAAACCTGATTTCCAAACTGCTGGTTTCGTCATTTGGAGCTGCAAGTGAAATAAATCGTAAATAAAAAAGATTGCTATAATAACTTACTAAAAAGCATTGGCTAGAATGATCATATCTCTTAAATTTTTAAAGTCCATTTTTTACATGATGTCCAAAGAAATTCGGCCGATGAAAGTTATTAAATTTTTATAGAATGTTTTTTTGTAATGTTTTTTACAGATTGTCTTAAAATCTTGTAGTATACTTTATATTGCTAGCTAATTTTATTAAATATTTTATTTATTTTTATTTATTTTATTTTATATTTTATTTATTTTCGGCCCTATTCACTTTTAAAGGGCAACATTTTTGCCTTGGTCCCCCTGTTGTTTTGAATTGGTCATAACCATAATCATCACCATAATCATAACATTAACATAACTCTGATGGACAAAGGGACCAAAGCAATTTTTAAGAAAAAACAATAGGGGGACCAAAGCAAAAATGTTGCCCCCTAAAAGTGAATAAAGCCCTTCATATTGCTAAAATTACGAAAAAAAATATTTTCGCTTTGGCTCCCTGATGAAAATTACCTAAAACGAAAAATCGGTGAAAAATCGGTATTTTTAGTATTTTTACAGGTAGGATCAAAGCAAAAACAAATTTTTTCTTCGATTTTTTTTCTTTAAAATAATGAATGTTACAAGATTCTAAAACAATCTGTAAAAAACATTAAAAGAACGCGTTCTATGAAAAAATTATCATCGGCACTATCACTATCATCGGTCGACTTTCTGGGGACACCCTGTAAATTAAAGTTTTTATATCTTTAAGTCTGAAGGTTATTTTTTCTAGACTGTCTAAAGAGGTTTGTGATGTTTAATCGCAAGTATAAAAATAATCCAGCCAAAATACTCAAAAAGTTTTAACAAATCCTGCCCACTACATCCTCTCACTATGAGAAAACCGCATAAGAAAACCACATAAGTAAAAAAACCAAGAAGAAAACCACATAAAGAAAACCACATAAGTAAAAAAAACCAAGAAGAAAACCACATAAAGAAAACCACATAAGTAAAAAAAACCAAGAAGAAAACCGCATAAGAAAACCACATAAGTAAAAAAAACCAAGAAGAAAACCACATAAGTATGATGATGGTGAAACAGTTAATCACAAGATCCAGTGCAAGTTTGACCTTTGTCCCCGATTTATTGATTTAATTTGATTTAATTTATTTATGCTCTAATGGGTGTACCAAAAGTTCTTGGCGTACTTTAATGTTGCGATCACATCTCTTTTTTTCAACACCATTTTGTAGCCCTGCATCTTCTCTTTTTAATGGCATATTAAACTTAGCTTGATCATTTCGGATAAGTCATTATTTGGCCTCAAACACTTGCGATGTCATTTTGAGCATTTTTGTCATTTTAGCTGGTCAAGAGCGTAATTGAAGGTTCAGTGCTTTAACGACATCTTAGCGCTATGTTTTAGCGCAGTTCAAGATCTATAAAACCATTGTAACAGAGTTTTTTTGAAAATCTCGGTGTCTCGGTGTTATGGCCTTTTCAAAAAAATCAATTTCTTCTTTCCAAGTCTCCATGCATCCAAAGTCACTTTCGAGTGATTTGTGTCTAAGTTTTGTGTGTGTGCGCACAAATTTCAAAAGATTTGTAAGTGATTTCCAGATAATGATGGATGAAAATTTTGGAAAAAATCCGCAAAAAGAGAAGATGATTACATCTTCTTGATAGAGGTGAAAATGAAGTATTTTTTGACGCATCTCGATCTATGATAATATCTTAGCAGCTAAACATTCAAAAAAAATTATGCTTTACGATTTGCGTTCCAGAATAGGCTTAACAAGAGCCGCATAGAAACCTAACCAAAAAAAGAACGAATCGCAGACAAGGATGCCCCTGACCTTGTATTTGTATAAGTACTTTGCTAAAAAATATATAAATTTTAAAAAAGGTTCATATACTGTCTTTATGGCCCTTATTTGAAAACAGTCTCACAGCCTTTCAAAATTTGAATCTTACTGTATTAGGGAAAATTACGAAAAAAGTTCAAAACCAGTCTCTTGACTTTTTTCACTTCATTTATTATTCTACCATGTATGACTCCATGGCGCAACGGTAGCGCGTCGGATTCCAGACCCGAAGGTTGAGTGTTCAAATCACTCTGGGGTCATCACTTTTTGAAATCTATGTTTTTTCTAGCCAACTCTGGCTCAAACGTAGGACAGATCCAGGTATTTTTTCTATTTAAAAAAGGCATCAATTTTGTTCATAGCCTCAAATATACTCTGCCTCTATATGCATGCGCATCTTTAGTAAAAAATACGACTTGGTACCCCAGTTTTTTTAAAATTTTTCCCCAGAAAATCTCAAAAAGTGTTAATTTGCACTTTCTAGTTATTTTTACGCAAATTTTTTTAGATGAAAAGTTTAAAAAAAATTAATACTCAAGAATAATGTTTCAGTTACTTTTGAAGTAAGAACTTTGCAAAATTACATAAAAAATTTCGAAAAAAGTAAAAGAAAGTCACAAAGCAGCTCGCTTTTTAAAAGATAAAAATTTAAAAAGTAATGACTAAATGACTGAAACTAAATTAAAACTTTAGACTTCTAAAAAAGTTCAAAATCAGTCTTTTAAATTTTTTCATTTCATTTATCATTCAATTTTCTTCTGACCACTATGTATGACTCCATGGCGCAACGGTAGCGCGTCGGATTCCAGACCCGAAGGTTGAGTGTTCAAATCACTCTGGGGTCATTACTTTTTCAATTTTTATCTTTATCTGCTGCTTTTAGCACAAAAAGTGCGAATTCAGGGACAATAAAACTGCGAAAAAATCAGCTTGGAGGACTAAGGCCATTTTTTTATAAAAATTTTTCATCGAAATTTTTTTTGCGTGAAAATGCTTTAAAGGTGAAAATAAGCATTTTTAAGACTTTTGAGAGAAAAAAAATTTCGAAAAAATTGACAGGGGGACCAAGGTATCTTTTTTGGGTGATGGTTAGTAACCTTGGTAACTAACCGGTAACTAACCGTTTAGTTATCGGTTAGTCACCAGGCTCGCTATAAATTACCAAAAAAACGGTGATTATAAAGTTAACTATGTGTGCTTAATTATGTGTGTTAACTATGTAAATAGTCAGTCCAAAAGTGGTCAAAGACATTTTTGTCAACATGTGATGTAAGAGACTTTAGCCCGTACTAATATACTCTGGCCTGCCCTAAGTTCAAGCATAAACCAGAAAAAGTCTCAAATTAAAATTAATTTCTTTTAAAAATGACCAAAATCAAAGGTTTTTCCAACTTTATCGGATTTTTATCATTTTCGAAAGGAATTGATTTTTTCAAAAGGCAGTATCTCAAAACTTAGATTTTTAAAAATTGTTCTGTAAAAAAAGTTTTGTAGCTCTTGAAATTGCACTTTAACATAGTGAGGTGTGTGTGTAACATTAAATACTCAATTAAATTTTTGACCACTTAAAGTGAATAAAATGCTTGTCAACTTCTCAAAATGACCTCACGGGTGTCTGGAGCCAAATGCTGATTTTTATAAAATAATTCCGTCTTGTTTGATATACCATTCAAAAGTGGAGAATCAGAGCTACACAATCATTAG
This sequence comes from Ditylenchus weischeri, assembly GCA_029231635.1. Classification (NCBI taxonomy): domain Eukaryota; kingdom Metazoa; phylum Nematoda; class Chromadorea; order Rhabditida; family Anguinidae; genus Ditylenchus; species Ditylenchus weischeri. The sequence continues at coordinate 230,969 of JAMRYI010000149.1, forward strand.
AAGATTAAATACCGTATCTCTTCTAATATACCGACACCCTCTAATAAACTGACGCCTTCTAATAAACCGACAGCTCTTGAACTGCACTATAACATAGTAGTGAGTGACACCCTAGAGGTAGGTTGAAAAATAAACGTTTTTTTTTCAAAAATTTTAAAGTCTTATCACGACATATCTTTTGTTGCTCGTCTATCCAGTGCTTCGTTTGTGACTGTTTTCTTTTGCTGTGTTTGTTGAATTGTTCCTTATTTATTTATTTCAGTAAATCGATGGATCAAATTGAAAACTATGGATTTCCCAGGAAAACTTCAAGAATTGATTTTCCAGGTCGTCAAGCACATTCGTTCTATCGCTGCTGACAAGGAGTGGACGTTGCCTTTAAATGAAAAGATCCAAACGTTAATCGCCGCTCAACCTGTTCTGAAGCCCTTCGATGAGCTGTTGCGCCTAACGCAATCGGAGATTGAGGTCATTTCAAGAGCTTATGGATTCATCAATGCACTACTCATTGGACTTAGATATCATCTGGTGAGAGAAGAAATGAGAGCTAACGAGAAGGCATTGTTAATCCAATAAATTTCAGGATCATGGCAAGTCTTTCATCTTCAACATAGCTTAGGAACTGGAGAAGGAAGTTCGCCGATGCTTCAATCACCAACTGGATCAAGATGCTGACCAATTCTTAAGAATTGGTCAGGCTCTGACCTATTCTTGTTCAATTCTGTTTGGTTGGAATAAAGTTTGCTCATCCCATTTATTTGTCTACCTGCAGTGTCTCATTGGTTGCTCATATTTCTGTAGTCTAGTACTCGACGTCCTATCACGCAAAAAATTCCTCGACCACATCATATCATTATCATATCATACGAAAATTTTCTCAACCATATCATATCACTATGATATCATACACAAAAAAAATGACATCATGGAAACCGCTGAACATCTCCCGCCAATCGAAAAAGCCGATTCGGATGAAGACGATGAGAATGGATTGGCCAGCGACCGCTCATTCGAAGAAAATGAACTTGAAATATACTCTCAATTCGTTTGATTTATTTGTTGATAGTTTGTTGAGATTACTAATAAGATTCTTTTTGAACATGCTTCTACTTGAAAAAAATTACGCGTTTGCAGATCGGTGAGGTCGAGAAATAAACCGACACCCTCTAATAAACCGACTCCTTCTAATAAACCGACACCCTGGAAGAAGGTTGAAAAATATACCGACCTGTCGGTATATTAGAAGAAATACGGTATATGACAATAAAAATGATAAAATAGAAGGCTTTTAAAATCCATGCAGAACTTTTGAGACACCCGGTATAATTTAAAATAATGCTATTGCAAGTGAGAAATAAGTTTTCGTAATGTACAAAGTCAGTGTAAGGTGCACTTAATTGACAAACGTGCATGTTAAACTAACAAAAAATAAATAGCGAACTTTAATTTGATGCTTAGTTAATTATACTACTTTGTATATGAAAACAGCCTTTTAATTTATGGACATAGTGTTGATTAGTGCAAAAACCAAACAAATGTGATTTTCGCTTCATTCTGAGAAAATAAAGTAAAATATGAAAATTTTCGGTATTCTTCAAGTTTTACATGTTTTGGCTCTTTTGTCAAAACTCAATAGTGAAGAAGTTGTTGTATTTGATACGTAAGTTATTTATTTTAACGTATTTTATAAAACGTCTTTTAGGTGCAATGAAAATGGTGTTCAAATTATAAGAAGATGGAAGATAGATGGTGGTAAGTTTTTTATTATTATGTTTAAGCAAAATATTTTATTTACAATAAAAATGTGAAGATTCTTAACAAATGATGCCTACGACGCCAAGTTGTTTTTACAAAGCTAACAGACGAAAAAGCAGACAAATACTAACCAAATAATTCCTGGTCCCGATAAATGAGAAGAACCCATAACTTTTTAGAATTTTATAATACATATTTTTTTAGAATTTTTTCGTTTAAAAAATGCAAAGAAAAAACCTCAATTTGAAAGAAAGTAAAGTGTATTATCCTTCGTTTAACTGTTTTTAAAATACAACTGTCAAAATAATTCAAGGACATGAATGCAAAGTGCTAAATTTGGCTTAAGTAAATTGAAATCGGAACTGAAATTTTTTAACCTAAGCCTAAAAATAAGAACAAAAGAGATGATACCTAAGGCCAGAGCAAAAACTTTAAAACTCTTTCAAAAACAACTGCTTCAACTCTTTTTGTTAAACCATTACCTGGAAATTCTTGCATAAGTAACCCAAAACCCCCTTCTTACCTTTTCCGCGACTTTTCCACTCTTTCTAAACCTTTTGCAGCTTTCTGCATGTAAATGATAAATGCAAAACTTTAAAATTACCACAAAACGCATATAACACTATGGAAATGGATGATAACACAAAAACGTGTTTTTTAATGTTAAAATGTTCATCTGAAAGGACAAAACTTGTTGATGAAATGAGAATTTCGCAAATTTAATTTAAACACTTTTCTACTCCGTAATTATTTGAAATATTTTTTTAAATTTTGTATTGTTTGCGCAAGAGCAGCAATAAGTAATGTAAAACATGAATTTAATTAAGGTTTCTGGGTAGCTTAGTGGCAGATAAGGTTGTCGATCGATTAATCGAAAAATCGAGGTTCTTTTCGATGTTTTCGATATTTCGATAATCGATTAATCGAATGTTGTTGATCGATTTTCGACTATCGATAATCGAAAAGTTTTCGATTTCGATATATTATAAGCTATTTTAAAACTTGAACGAAAATTTTTTAATTCTTTGCTTCTCAACTTTTCATTATATTTTAATTAAAAATTTCTTTGAATAACCCTTCTTAGAACTTATCGCAAGCTGCTAAAGATGTCTGAAATATGGTCAAAAAAGCTTTTCAAGGTGTTTGGTGATAGAAACAAGTGGATTTGTCTTCAAGTTGGATGCTTAAAAGAGTTCGAAATTCCTGCCTCAAAGTTTACAACTGTTCTTTGGGCCCACTACTCTGCTCACCATAATACCATCTTCCAAAGTACATCATATGATAAGAAGAGAACCCTTGTGGATGTTGCTGAAGATCAGGTAAAAACAATAAGCCCAAGCTTGATGTCAGAAAATTTTTCAAGTAATAAACTCTGAAATTTATTCTACAATTTGTTACGTTGAAATTTGTTAGCCCAAAGCTGGATGCCGGTCAATCAAAAGAGTTTTTTGGCACTTGACTAATCAATTAAAGTAGCTGTTAAAGTGAGTTAAATAGGCCGTCGACACAAGGTGGAATTCTACTCTTGAAATGATTTCCTCTTTTGCTCATCGTAAGACTGACCTGCTTCAATTTGGGGATACAGGATGGAAAGGAGCAGCAGTCAACGTAGTGAGGAAGATAACTGATTCCGACTATGATCTTCTAGCAGGACTGAACAACTTGTGGGCCGATGAAGCAAATGAGCTAGATGTTATGGAAGAAGATGAGTACGGCATGGTTGTGAAGGTATGCAAGAAAATTATCTTATTTGTTAGAGCTTTTTTTGTCCCATTAAACTTTCAAAATGAACTTGATCTCTACAATAAAATCAGACGTCTACCATTTCCAAAACCCTACTCTCCTGGTACAGATGAAATGTTGAACTGGTGACGTGAAGCAAAGGCTAGTCTTCCAATTTTGTCTGTCTTAGCCAAAGAATATCTGTGTCCGTCACCAGCAAGTGCTTTGTCAGAAAGGGTATTTTCAAAAGAAGGCCAATTTTTGCGATCCCCAAATCGGTCATCGTATTCTTTTAGGCAACTCTATTCTTCTCTAACTATTTGCGCAGCCGAGTAAGCACCGAAAAGGCCTCTCAAATCCTGGCGATTAAAGCAGAACTTGTGGAAAGAAACAAGGGAAGGAACAATGAAGAGGATATAACCGATGATGAAGATATTGAAGAAATATTTTTTGATCAATTAGTCTTTCCTTGAATTCTTTATTTTTTTCATTAATGGCTTAATAAAGTTTGCTCATACTATCACTTATTTGTATGCTGGAACAGTGGTATAGTCAGTGGTATAACCTTTGATATAACGTACACGGTCTTTAAGGTACAGTCGCCTCTCGATATAACGGACACCCAATACAACGGACTATCGATAAAACGGACCACTGTGTCAGGTCCCAACTCAATAAATCGACTGGCGATACAACATACTCTCGATACAACGGATACTAAAAAATTTAAAAGAAATTGTATTTTTATGTATAAATAAGCTCCGTTTTTTATTAAAAAATTACTTCTTTCAGTCTTTTAGCGTTGTACTTATTTCAATTTTGTTGCTGTGTGCCGTATTTTGTGGTGTTGTTTTTAAATTTTTTCGTTTCAGATATCAATTATGTCATCAACTTAGGGTGCGTATCATTTCACCCGATGTTCGTTTCGTCCAGAAAATTGCATAAGCAGTTTTATTGGTGAGATAACATAACAATGGAGCATAAAAGGGATTAACTGGTTGAATTTTCGTATCAATTCACCCGAATCATATCCAGTCTTTCATGACGATGTTTCTTGCCACCTCTGCGAGAAATTTATTAGTGCTTCTGGTTTCTTAGCTTTTTAGCTTTAGAAAAGAATATTTGGCTCTCTTCTTTACAAGCGCCCCTTCCGCACAGACACGAGTGACTACTTTATTATCACACGCCAGTCACACAATTTTGGGATAAAATGAAATTTCTGGCGAAACGAACTTTTGGGCAAAACGCCCCGTATCCCTCAACTTATGTCATTAGAAGAAATCGCTAAAGATAATTCTTAAATATAAGTGCATGAAGCAAAAGAAGTTGATGTGGGAGAATGCAATTGAAAGTCGTCGAAGAAGAAAAGCCAGTTACTGTCAGGGTGCACTCAACGGTTTCAAGCTCTTCCATTCCTTTATAGAATCTTATAATGATGACCCAGCTATGATTCGAATGTTTAGATAACTTAGAGCAACGATTGAAAAAAAATGAGGTACAACTAAATAACTGATTTTCTTGCTCTCACAATTGATGTTATGATGTTACTTTCTGATGATGTTTTTGGTGTACATAATAAAAATGTTTTTGATAACAACTCTCGATATGACAGATTCCTATAACTTTTTTGGTAAAAGACACTCGATATAACGGACTCTGAGGGCGGTCCCCAGGGGTCCGTTGTATCGATATGCGACTGTATAACGTAAAATTATTTCACAGATTTCGATCGATTTTTTACCGAAATCTATCGATTATCGCCCAATTTTCGATCGATTTTCAATTATCGATTATCAAAATTTTTTCGATATTTTGATAATCGAAAAATTTCAAATCGTTCAAATCTAGTGGTAGAGCATCAGGGTGATGACTATAATGACGTAGATTCTGCCCCAGCGGTGACTGATCAGTATTTTTTGATCATTAAAAAATTTATAGCCAACAAATATTGTCAAATAATTACGGTATAATAAAAAGTTGAATTTGAGAAATTCTCATTGTCATCAACAAGTATAGTCCTTTAAAAAAGAGCTAGAGAAGGGCCAGTCCATTCGCGGAATATCCACACATGAACGACTTAAAGGTCCTATAAAAGCTTATCTCAGTATCTTCACAATAGGTAATCTTTTCTGTTACCCTATTCTTGGTACCATCACCTCAGTTCTCCTATTTTAAGTACCCTGACTATCCCCCTCCTGGGTAGCCCGATCTGGGTAACCGGACCTGTGTCTTCCTGAGTACTCTCCACATAGGTACTCCTCACCTGAGTAACACTACCCCCACTTGGCTGGCAGCTGAGGTTTTTGCAGCCGAGGTTTTCCAGTTTACACCATTATGAGTCCCCAACATCGATTTTGTATCAAAATGTTGCTCAAGATTGAGTTTGAAGTCGAAATTCCATGTAAAAAATTGCCTAGAACACAGGCCATTTGGCCCCTCACACCCTTTACAATACAGTGCCACCAATCACCCCCAGGCATAGAGGGACACTATATTGCGTTCTTACTTTATTGAGGTTTGTTGTATTGTATATATATATTTACATTAGCAGGGACCAGGCATAGGGTGCCACTGTATCAAGGGGGTTTCACTATATCCAGGTTGGACTGTAACAAATAACGTACTTTTTGAGGGATGAAAAGTGTAGTTTTAGCACTTAAGTAAAAATTGTCATTTTATGCAGAATATTCGATTAACGCATGATTACGCAAAAAGACCACAACATAACTGTTATATATAAATTTTCTAATATATATAAGATAGATAAAAAAGTTTTTTTAATATTTGAATTTAATACAGCCAAAAATTTCAGAAAAAACTGACGAAAAACAACATAAGTAATTTTTTTATATTTAATTTTTTATCGTGCTATTAAACTTGCCTGTTTTTTTAAAGTCACTACATCATGACTGATTTAAAGTTACAATACCTACAAGTTACCCTATCTACCCCATATACAATTAAGGCCCACCGGCTTATACGTCTCCAAAAAATCATAGAATTTTCAATTAAAATGGCCTTAAATGTGAAATCTTAGTCAAAATATCGGTTTAGAACATGCCGATTATTTTTCAAATACTAAATGATTTGGGCAAACCTTTCTTTTTGCAGCTGATTTAGTCTTGCAGCTGAATTACGTCTTTTTGTAGCTGATTTACGTTTTTTGCAGCTGGTCCGCAGAAGGCACCAAGCACTTTCACATTTATTTTCCAAAAATGGTCTAATACTTTTTCTATGGTGTTTTTACCATGTTTTGAGCGTTTTTGCAAAAAAATATATTTTTGGCAAAAAAAAAAATTACCTTGGGGGACCAAGGTGGCTCTAAAATTTTTAGCATTTAAAATGTGACCTTGGTCCCCCAAAGTCCCCCTCAAAACATGGTAAAAACACCGTAGAAAAAGTAATAGACTATTTTTGAAAAAAAAATTGGAAAGTGCTTGGTCCCCCTTTGGATCAGCTGCAAAAAAGCGTAAGTCAACTGCAAAAAGGCCTAAATCAGCTGCAAAAGAAAGGTTTGCCCAAATGATTTCGCTAAAAACACCCGCAACCCTTGATTTAATTATTATTTTTTAAATAGGAGGTTGTCAAAACGAGCGCAAAATCATTTAGCAAAATCATTTAGTATCTGGTAAAATCGGAATCCTTGCAATTTTTCGCAGCAAACTGACGAATCAGAACTAGGGTTGTTATTTTCTTTTCGAGATTAATTGCTGTTTTCGGATGTATTCTTGCAAGAATCTTCACGCTCGATTAATAAATGTCCCAACTTTTTCGTTCCCAGAGCTTGCACTAAATCGAGGTTTGACTGTAATACGTGAAGAACTAGGCGAACTGGCGACCTCTCGGGCGCCCGCATTTGAAAGGCAAAGTTCAGTGTAGAAAAATACTACAATACCAATCGGGCCGTAAACCCGAAAACCCAAATTTGGCGGCAATTCAAAAAAGGTTTTTTGTTCACAAAAAGTTTTTCGCTCTGATTTTCCCATAAATACCCCAATTTTCAACTTCAACCATGAAAATTTCGAAAATTTTCACAGCAAAACCCAAATCTAAACGCAAAAGGTCCTCCGCCTGCGAAAGGGCTTTCCAATGAGTACAAACTCGCCCATTAAAATATTTCACAGAAAAAAGATAAATTTCCCTCAAGGGGACCATTAATTAGCGTAACACACACACCCTCCCCGACCCAAATACTATGCAAAGATTACTTAGTTTGGCTGACCATTTAAAGCTTTTTTGTTGCACGTAATTTAGTTGTATTTTAAGTATCTATTTTTTCAGTTGCGCTAAAGGAAGCATGATAATAAAAAGACAAAAACAACCACCGAGTGAAAGTAAGTTTTTTTCAATAAGTCCATCTCTTCTTATGTGCATAAAAATTGACCAATAATTCTTCATTTTTCGTTTTGTGAAGGCCTTTAATATAAAAGTTAAATTATCGGGGTTTTTTGTAAATAATGTTGCCGAAAAGTTTTGATCAGTAAAATGGAGTTTTTGACCTTTTTATTCTTTCACATAAAACTGAAACCAGTGTGTTGTCTCAACAATAAAAAGAAAGAATAGTTTCAAAATTAATAAGAGTCAAATTTTTACTGGTCACAGAATTAAACCATGTTTAGAACAGTGCTGCACCGAAATGTGTTTGGGCTCCTTTGTTTTCTTAGTCTCGGTTTTTGTTTTTCAGTCCGGTGAATCTCTTATTTCCAGTTTGGGTTTCCGTTGTGGGTTTTTTCTGAATACGTCAGTGCCTCAAAGCGTTTTGAGATACTTGATAGTTAATAATATGTAACCATCAAAGATTTTATTTATAGTCTCTGTTTCCGTCAAGGACTCCCGCTCACCAGCTGGAATATTTTTTTTGGACAATACGTAAAAACGCCTTCTTTAGGCGAAAAACTACTCCATTTTGCAAAATGTGCCCATTTTATTGAGGAGGCACAAATTCGCCCAATTTTTTTAAAATTTTAACACAATCACGTAGCCCCGCGATTCTAGTTTCTAACGAGGTACTAGTTGTTGCAACTTTCTTGCAAAATATAGCACAAAAGAGTAAAAGTATAAAGGAAGTCAGAAAAACAATTTGGTTTATACTTTTACCTTTTCATGCTGCATTTCGCACAGATGTTTGAATAAATTATACCTCAATATAAACTAGAATCACAGGGCTACATGAAAGTGGTGAAGTTTTTTAAAAAAGTAAGCAAATTTTACCTTTTTGATTCAAATTAAAAAAGGACATTTTCAAAAAAAGGGAGTTGCATTTTTCGCCAAACGGAGGCACTTTTACGTATTGTCCAACTATATTGTAAATCATGACGGTTATGAGTTCTCTCATTTTGCCATATCCAGGCGTTAACATGGCTTGCTGCCCCCAATACGTGGTCGATTCTCATATGCTTGTGCTTACCTTGTGATCGAGCCAGACTGCAACAGTTTATTCTCGTTGCTCGAGAATTGTCGTAGAAGATCTGAACGTCTGTGTTAAAATTAGTTTGTGTCCAAATAAAGCAATTAAGAAGTCGTGTGTCTCTCGTCTCTCTATCAGCTATTCCCAGGATACAACAGTGGCGCATCGCAATGGATATGAATCAAAAGTTCATGGTGGTGCAGCAGCAACAGCAAGCAGCGATGGTTCAGTTCAAAAAAAGATGAATTCAACTGCCAGTTCCTTCTTCTGGATCTCAAGTCAAATCATGATGCAGTTTTCAGAGCCCACATTGTTCGAAGGGTGATGCAGTCAAGTTTAAAGAAATTGTGGAAGAAACAGCCGCCTATCTCTCAAGAAATGGCCGAAGCAAAGCATTTGAAAAGAAAGCAGCAGCCTTCAGCCTATGCTTCAATCAATCAAGTCAGTGAGTCAGAGGCTCCAGCTCCTTCAATCGCCTACTTCCGTTGTGGTGAAATGCATTAGTCGGATGATTGCCGTTCCAAGAAAACGAAATGCCTCAAGTGCGGTCAAATAGGTCACCTCAAGCAGCAGTGTGACGCAATTCAGTTGTTCCGCCAACAAAAACAAAAAAAGTTCTCAGGTCAAGCAAGCTTTGTGGTCAACTTTTTCCAAATAAAGCCTGTGCAAATCAATTAGTTAAGTCAGCAATGTCAGCTCATCAAGAAGGAAGCTTTCGTCAATAACCGTTTTATCCTCTTCACTCTAAACACTGGCTCAGAAGTGACAACAATCGATAAGGACTCCTACATTGCAATTGCTCAGTCTCCAATCAGTCCAAGCGAATCTCAGGGGCGTCTCTTCAATGGACCCAGCTGCAAGTTCCTTGGTGAAGGTATCCCCTCATCTTAGCAAATGGTCGTTCGTCCCAGCTCTTTTTTGAGATGACCAAAAATTCGGCCATGAAGCACCTTGCCCATACAATTATCCATAAAATATTAATATTAACAAACAAAATGAGAGGTTAACACACAAAACAAACAAAGTTAGATTTCAATAAAACGATTCACCACTGATGTAGCCATTTTCTTCGTCCTCATCTGAGTTGATTTCCTCCATGGTAGGCAAATTTTGAAGCATTTTTCGTCCCTCCGGCACCGGCACATGCTCCTTGAAGCAATAGACAGCGTTGTTTTCGTTGCCGTAGCGCGCATTTGTAATTCCACAATTTTAGGAACACGCAAAATTTTTGTACAATCACAATGGACCAATTTTTGAAGGATTTGGCGATCATCTTTTTTGGTAGGGTGTCCCAGGATTTGCAGATCCATTCCAGGAAGAGGTTCTTTGGTGGGGGTGGCGGATTCCCATTGGCCGTTTCTTCCTTGTCCGCATCTTTTATCATCCAGTTGTCGAAGAGCTCTTGAAACTTGGCTTTGAAGGGTTCATTCCACACTACGTCAAGCGCCTAAACATGAAAAATATAATCAAACATAATAAAGTAAATACAAACCTGGACAAATTTGGTGCATCCTCCCGGAACCACGGCTGTGTGCAAAGCACTTTCTCTCAGCTTTTTCTTGGTCGATTCAGAGATATGGCAGCGAAAGGAATCCCAAACCAGCAGACGTTTCCCGAAGAAAGAGCGGCCGAATGTCTTGTCCAAGTAATCAAGAGTGAGATCATCGTTCATCCAATTTGTTCTCTTCAAGCACAGCTCCAGTCTTCCTCCAAACTTGTCCACGATCTCAGCCACTTTCTTCTTTCTTGGCAGGAGGACAAACGGCTGGACCCAATCTCGATCCAATCTGATTGCGTACTTCTTGCTTGTTGAATGGATGGAGACCAACTTTGCGTGCTTTACTACATCCAGCTTCCACTCCGTTGAATAGGCCTTGAGCTTCTTCGACTTGCCCACTTCTTCATCGACTGATTCATCGCTGGCATGGGTATCTCGAATGGCGTCCATTGCAGTTAGCCTGGAACAGAAAAAAAATAAATAAAAAACAGCTGAAAAAAACAGAGGCAACACAAATAACGAATGAAAAAGACTGACATAACAAACAAAAAATGCGTGAAAAAATGCGAACCAAAAACATTTTTGCGAACAAATTTGTTCCTTAAATTGCCTTAAAAATGGGCGGCTTCTAGGGGCGGCTTCTAGGGGCGGCTTATTAGAGGGGGCTGCTTATTTTTTAATGACCCCCTGGGGGGGGTGGATTATGAGAGGGGGCAGCTTATTGGGAGGGAGCGGCCTATTAGAGGAAATACGGTAGTTTGGTGCTAAAAAATAGTATTGTGATGCTAGAAATAAGTACCACCCAATATACGGTTTGTAAACAAAAATAGAAAGCCGGAAAAAAATAAACAGGTTTAAAAAACAAAATTTAATTTTTTCGCTTGTTACAAAGCAGAAATTTAGACGCCTACGTGCATGCTAGTGGAAATATTTTTTTGCGGTTTTAATGCAGAGTATTCACACATTAATATAGAAAAAGTGGATTATTTGACGAGCGAGAGCCATATAACAGGCTCGGCTAAAATTTTGTCAACTAACTTTGAAATACCACAAGCAACTGGTGGAAACAACCGAGACTCGAGACTTAGAGTCTCTAACAAATGCGTTAATCATTCTGGTAACCATTACAACACTCAATATGCTCTTGATTATTTTAAAGATGGTGGACGATTGTAAGTATAGTCAGAGGTCAAAATCATTGACCTAAATCTTACATTTTTTAATTCGTAACAAATGGTAAAAAAATTTAAAAAATTCGTTCAAAAGATCTTGGACATACTTTTTTCTACAACAAAATTTTTTTGACGCTAAATTAAAACGAGGATTAAAGTGGCGGCAGAGTTATTGGCGGCGAAAGATTCGACGGAATGCTGTATTAGGCCCTATGCATGTTTACTATGTAAACCCATACTTCTGACACCAGAATCGCGTCCACTCTTTGATTCCAGAATTCAGTGAAATCTTGAATTCCACTCGAGATAACAAACATTTAAATTTAAAAAAGTTTGAAAATGTTGGTTGTATTAAGTTTCGATTTTATTAGTTTCGAAATGTGCGAGTTTGAAAAAGTTCCGTTTTTCGGTTTTTTCGTTTTCGGTTTTTTCCGTATTCGGGTTTTTCCGTTTTTGAAATTTCTGTGTTTGAGAGTTACTTTCGTGAATTTCTTTTTTCGCAATTTTTTCCCAATAAAATACGTTTTCAAAATTATTTTTTCCGTATAATTTTTTTATGAAAATATACTTCTATGAGCTTTCTTGTTTGAATTGTCCTATATTCACAGTTCAGTCTCGAGTCCTCAATATATCTAACACCGCTTCCTTATTCCATTGAATTCAAGGAAAACTGCTCATTCTCCCCTTTTTGTGGTTTTGGCTTTTCAAAGCGTTTTGGGGTATGTGGGACTTTTGTACCTTTAAGAATAAGGTTACCCTCACCTTTATCAGAAGACTGAATTCTGAGATCATAGAGCATTTTTATAAGCGAGATGATCATGTTGCACACGAATATGGTGTCAGAAAAATGGGTTTGCATAGCGAACATACACAAGGGAACATACATACAACGTTCGGCTCTATGTGTGTTCATACATAAAAAATGCCTAGGCTTGTTGTGTTTTGGGCAAAAATTCAATTTTCGCCTTGAAGCCCCCTATGCTTATTATCTAAAAAATTATAATTTGTTTTCTAATTGTCTCAAAAATCATTTAACACTGGAACGGGAACCTGTGGCGACGAGATATTCCAGTAGGGTCAATTTTTCAGATCATTATTTGATTAGGGACTTGGGTGGGGCGTTGTTGATTAAGACGTTCATGATTCCGAGCAAGGCTTTCGCCACAAATTGTTATTTGCAAAAAATTGCTTTGGGCTTAGGCAGAAGAGTTTGGTTCTACGTGGTCTGCAAAGCCGAATTTTCGCCAAAAATGCTTTAAAGATGGTAGAAACACAATGAGAAAAGGCTATTTCAAAAATTTTTCGGGCTATAGCAATCGGAAAGATCTAACTTTATTGTACTGCAGCCGTAAAACATACTAATGACATGTGAATAATGGTCAAAACAATTCAAAACAAACGGTTACAAACAAAATATATGAGGTTGAAAATTCGAAACGTAGTCCCGTGATTCTAAATCACCCTGTATATATTCAATAAAAACCTTAACGGTCGAGAATTTTAAAAGGGTGCAAGATTTGAGGGTCAATGAAAATATTGTGGGTCGATGATCTTGACCTCAGACTAAATTGACAGCAAGCAAGAAAATGGCAAGTATGTGGAGCAAATCAACTACACCAACATAAATATAGTGTTAGATGATTTTGGTGATCATGAAGACAGTATTATTTCCTTCGCTGTGCTTGGTCGACTGAAGAGCTTTGAGGAGATTGGAGCACTATTCGTAAACGCTCGTTTGAGTAGAGCTGAAACACCTAATATAGTGATAGCTAACAGTACTGCAAGCAGTGAAGGCGTTTTTTATCTCCGAGTCAAAGATTATGCCTGTTTTATGACTGGTGATTTTGCCATGTTGACACTGGTCTACACACCAGCTAATCCAATTTATGAACCAGTGGTCAAAATTGTTCCTTTTTATTTTCAAGCTAATAACGTCGAGGAAGCTGACTTTGCTTATGTCAGAACTTATGTGGTGGACTTGAAATATTTGGATTTTTTCCCTGAATAATACTTTTGAACATTAAATAATTGGTTAAATTTTGATAAAATGAAGATTACGAATAAATGAACATTTTTGTAGAGGTGATAAAACCGGTTCGGGCGGGATTTCGGGACGGGATTTTTAGCCGAAAATATTTCGGGATCGGGATTTTGCAAAATAAAATTCGGGATCCCGTCGGGATCCCGAACAAATTTCGGGATTTGGCTAATATTAAATCTAAGTGGAAAATTACCACTAGTCGAATCATTTCTGCACTTAGTAGCCTTTAACAACCTTTCTTTTACCCCACGCACACACGCAGCCATTAAAAAAATCATTTATTCACGCTTTTTTACAACAATGAACATCACTTTATAAGCAAACATTCAATCGGTCGGTGTGACCGCCCGACATCTTGATGACATTGCCGCACACTCCACAGTTTTCTTCAGTAGCCGACAGCTTTGCAAAAAAGATCAATTCCAAATAACACTCATCTGAAAATGCAAAAAGATAAAGAGCGCATCAACGTACAAAAGCGGAAACGATGCAGCAGAATTTATCAAACAAATAATGAATAATTGATGAAAATGCTATGAAAAATCGTGTCGGGATTTGACGATTTTCGGGATCGGGATTTCGGGAAATGGTCGGCGGGATTTCGGGACGGGATTTTGGACCAAAATCGGATCGGGCGGGATCGGGATCCCGACGGGATCCCGTCCCGTCATCACCTCTACTTTTTTGTTACAAAACGGATTCAGTATTCACTCTTTTAAAACCTGTCTTAACACTCTAAAGGCGGCTGATTTTGAGACCCGTTTTTCAGACAATTTTTTTGCAGAGTTTGCACAATTCAGTTTTGTGCACGGACTGCGCAAAAAAATTGCGATATCGCGTCTATGCGCAAAAATCGCAAAAAATCCAAAATATCGGTATCATGGATTTGCCCGTTTTTAAATTCCCGCGTAATACAATTCTTAGGAAAATTCAGTTTTTAGTTGACCTATGCCAATTCTGAAGCCAGATTCGTGCGCAGCGTGTTCGTATTATTTTTCATGCTGTCTTTTGTAATATTCTGACTATTGAAATTGTTTTGTTAAGTGTAATAACCCTTGTGGCTAAAGCTTCATTTAAAAGAGACTTTCTGAGAAAATGATAAAGTCACAAAGGAAAATTTACCACGATTTTTTTTCAAAATTTTTCGGTGATGACTATCGTGTTCCGCTACTCTTCCTGAGCAACTTTGATGAAGACAGTCCATGTGAAACATGCATGTTGGCCGAAATATAGACATTTTAAAGAATGCACTCAATTTTTGTTCTTAATTTTCACCATTTACTCCCCACCCTCGATCCGAAATTTTTTCCGGCCAACTTGTTCAGTTTTAAATGCTGAATCAGAATCTGCAATAAAAATCAGGTCGGAATATTTGAAAAATTTTTTTTTTTAAATTTTTTTTTGTCATTTTTCACAAAAATTTGCATTTTGGAAAACACACTTTTTTCCAAAAAGCGAGTGACTCCGGATTTAATATTAGTATTAGCAGTTATATATTAGCAGTTCAATACCTCAAAAGAAAGCGCAGTTCAAGCCGGTTCTAATGACACCAAATGTTTATAGAAGACTTCGTGAAAATTAGTAAAAATCAAGATTTATAGCAGAATGGTGAAAATTAAGAACAAAATTGAGTGCATTCTTTAAAATGTCTATATTTCGGCCAACATGCATGTTTCACATGGACTGTCTTCATCAAAGTTGCTCAGGAAGAGTAGCGGAACACGATAGTCATCACAGAAAAATTTTGAAAAAAAATCGTGGTAAGTTGGTTTATCATTCTCTCAGAAATTGTCTTTTAAATTGTTGGCTGAAACTTCAAATTTTTTTGTGGGTTTCACCGGTGCGCGGAAGCCCTTGACAAAAAATTTCTAAGATGGCCGAATTTTTCGTCACACTCTGTAAACTTGACCATCTTGAAAAATTTTGCGCAGTTATCTTCTTGGACACTATTTCAGGCCTTATTTTTCTGAAAACTTTAGCTTCACTTAGGATTTTGTAAAACAGTAAAAACTCAGAATTATACGCCAATATAGAAAACCTACTTGAAGGTTTAAAATTGGTCAATTTTTTTCGACTCACCCTATACTTGAAAAGTTTTTTAACGAAAAAACATTTCGTCAAAACAACTTAAAATTGAAGTTGTCTAAAAATAGTCAGGAAACACGATAGACTGAAAGAAAATTTAGGCAAAAAATGGAACAAGGTCTTCTACAAAATTACATAAATGTGGCGATCAGACATTTTCTACTATTAGTGGAATTTGTCGCTCGATATTTTCTACTATAATAGAAAATGTCGGCTAGAATCCGTCGCGCAACATTTTCTACTATTAGTGAAATATGTCGCGTGACATTTTCTACTAGTTTACAATTTTGTCGCGCGACATTTTTTTAATTTTTACGAATGCGTTACATTTGAAAAAAGTGATGATTGGAAGTGATTTTTTCCCATTCGTGAATGTTCCACCTGATATAAATATATCAACAAGATAGGCAAAAAGTCAGCACAAGAATTTAACAAAACTCACTCAAAAATCACAGCAGAAGAGGTGAAACCAGCTGTGAGATTCTCACGATCATTTTGACATACCACAATCATAGATATGGCCTACAAGATAAGTGGTGTCTGCCTCTCGGGAGATTATTCAGTTTGCTGCAAATGGTCGTTTATTTCAAACCGCTTATTGGGTCACTTGACTCGTCCAAACACCCACACATATATTTTTGAAAGATTATCTACGTGAAATTCTTCATCTAAATAAACCGTTGTAACAAGTGGTCTTTTACGTGTTAATAAAACAGGCCGATCCATTTACGGACTTATTCCTATGATGATCTTAGATACATGTTCGTTTCCCAAATTTAAGTATTTGAGTATTTCAAAAACTACCGCATTTACTCTAATTATACCCCATGGGGTATAATTTTTCAACCTCTCGGAAATCAGAAAAAATTTGGGTCGATCTCAAGATTTTTGGGGGGAAAATCCAAAATCTAAAAAGCAAAATCGGTAAAACTCGTGGGAGCTAAGAAAACGTAAAAAACAACTTTTTAAAATATGAACTATGCTCTGAGATACAGCCCCTCAAAGTTGGGGGTGGGAGATAATTAGAGACTGGGGTATAATTAGAGTAAATACGGTACCTTAAAACAACAGGGGACTAAAAAATTTTTTTCGTAAAATTTATCTTTCAGTACATTTCTTAAACGTTTGCGGTGGCCCTTTTTCCTGAGAAAAATTACAAAATTGACCAAAATTTTCACTTTTTTGTCTTAACACGCTTTTTTCTCAAAATTTTCAAGGTGTTTCGAAAAATTCAATTGATCAGAAAGATAGAGCTTCTTCTGCTGCATCGAAATGACAAAGGTAATATATGTAACCCCACCTAAAAAAACATGCTCTACAAGAAAAAAATAAGGTCAAAAATTGGAGGTAACAAAGTTTATAATAAACTGCTCCAAAATTACAGAAAATCATTTTTAAGCAGGGCTGCCATTTGGGTTGATTAATCAGAAGAAGGTTGATTTCAGACACCAGAAATTCTTAAAAATCTGATTTTTAGTCTCACAATTTGATTTTTTTAAAAATATTTGGCTAAATTTAGACACCAAAAATTCTTAAAAATCTGATTTTCAGTTCCAAAATCTGATTTTTTTAAAGATTTGTTTGATTTTCGAAAAGTTCAATTGGAACCCTTGTTTTTAAGTCATAAGTTTTATATAAGCCAGTAAGTATCTTTATTGTTTTACACGTTATATCGTTTGTGCTAAATTAGTAATAAAATATGTTTTTAAGTGTATATTAACAGTGTAGTTCACATTATTATTTTGAAAACTTCACAGTATGAATATTCTGCTTAGGCATCCGGACCATCATTTGGTGCTGGAGTGCCATTTTGAGGAATTGGTCTAAAAGCAGCTGGATTAGCAAATCCAGGGGTGGGCTTAAAGGCTTTTGGAGTAGCAGAACCAGGAGTTGGCTTAAGAGCATCTAGTGCTCGAAAACGAGAGTTGGTCTCATCGCAGTTAATGCAACCTTGCGCATTACATACAGAATAATTTAGGAGCACTAGGACAGCAAAAGACAGCATGATATGACCTGAAGACTTTGAAACATTAAATTATAAGTTAAAATAATTCTAAAAAGCTTACTTTGAGACAACATGTTTTATAAGAAGACCTGTTTGAAAAATAAAATAGTAAAAATGAAAATTATAAATTTTGTAATAGCTTTTATACAAGCTGCAGAGTGCAATGTCTTTTGAAATCACAATTTTTTAAATTTTTTGTTAAGAAAAGTGCCTTTTCATTATATAATAACAAAGACTTAGCTTTTGACTAGAAGAAATACGAAAAAGGTCAACGTTTGATCAGTTTGAATGAATTTTTGATATTTTTTGTCGCTGTAAAGTCAGCAGGTACAACAGTGCATTATAAAAATATCGTTTCTTGTATTTATCAAAATTTTATTTCAGTAAAATATTTTCTTGGTGTTTAACTCTATAAGCATATGTTTTTAGAAAGACAATTTTTCAAAAGTTTTTTTTTCAAACCAACCAAAAATCTAATATCGTTATTACCAGTGTGGTAAATCCACCGGTGGATCCACCGGTGGCGGTGGCAAATTTTATGTAGCCACCGGTTGCGGTGGCGGTGGGTGACAAACACACCAGTAGTGGTGGAGGTGGGTGGCAAACACAGCAGTGGTGCTGTTCGTGACTAAATCTTGAAAATTTTTCAAAGAAAATTTTTCTCTCGCTTAATAATTTTTGCTAACAAGAAATACTATTGAACACAACGGTTTATATCATCAAACGACAAAACAATAAGCTCAAACATTTTATTCAACCCAATGTCGATTTATGAACAATATTGTTTTTTTTTTAATTTACTGCGCTTCCCTTATTATTTCAGTCAAAATATCGCGAACCATTTTCTTGAAATCTGCATAGTTTATTGCATCGTCAACAGCAACAACATTTGATGGCCTTCTGCCACGACGTGGTCAGCGACTTCAGAGCGCCTTCGGAACATACAGACGCATATGGCCAAGCTGCACCCTCCAATGCCAGATGATGAAGTGGAAGTGGTGGTCAATGTGCCAGTACAAGATCCTCCTCAGCAGCCACAAATTATGTTATCTCATCAATCGTTTTTGTTTAGTTGAAAACCGTTAAATTGTTCCTTTCCTTTATGCTCAAATAAAGATTATTGGTTGAGCAATGTTTGTATGTTTGTGTGCTGTGTGAGTGTCAGCTTTGTTTTAGTTCAGCTCTTTCTACCTACATAGCCCAAAGAACTAATAAAATCATGCTCCGCTGAATTAGTCACCGCTGAATTTGTTCCGCTGAATTAGTTCCGCTGAATTAGTTCCGCTGAATTAGTCTCCGCTGAATTTGTTCCGCTGAATTAGTCTCCGCTGAATTAGTCTCCGCTAAATTTGTTCCGCTGAATTTACCTATGACCAGTATGAGTACTGAAAAATTGCAAAATTCGAAACACTCGAAACACTTTTTTTCACACTTTCTCATATAAAAATGATGGCTTGAGAACCGAGGTGAAGGGACCAAAGTAAATAAATTTAAAAAAAATCTAGATCCAAAAACATGAAATTTGAACATAGTTCTGTTAACTGGGACATACCACGTAAAAAAAACTCTTGTATGCATACGTTTTTTTGAGCTCAGAGTCACTTTCGAGTGATTTATGTCTCAGGTATGTATGTGTGCGGTATATGTGCATGTGTGCGCATCTCATCTACGTGTGGGCATCTCAGCCTAAAGCATCCAAGACCCTTGCTTCTGTGGAGAGGGCGCAAAAGGCAATATACCGTAATTATTCTAATAGAAACCCCGTCTCTAATAGTAACCCCTTCCCCTATTCTTTGACTAAGATTTCAGAGTTAGGGTTATTTTTGATTGACGATTTTAAGATTTTTAGAGGATTGAAAAATAGTAACCCCGGGGTTTCTATTAGAATAATCACGGTAAGGTGATTTACCTTGGTCACTCAAGGCAAACATCAACTTTTTTCAAATCGACTTTTTATGTGAGAAATTAATTGTCTACAAAGACTTAACTAATTAATTATCAAATTTTTGTCAAACAATTCTAGTATGCTATTTTCAATAATATAAAAGCAAGCGTCTAAATATCTCTGCTTCTCTAATTTTAAAGCTCTTTCCTATTTAAGACCTATCCTTTCAGCATATAAAATCGATATTCTTATTGATTTTGATCCATACTATGTTGGATTTGCAAAAAAGCAGTTAGAAAAGTAAACGATTATCAAAATTTATAACAAAACAATTCTAAGAAAAAAAATGGATCCACTATTATTTTCGCTTTTACTAATATTTATGCAATGTTTTTCATTATCTGCTAAAAATATTCCAACTGATTGGTATACAAATGGCACATCTTTTAAGCTAGAAGATGAGCATATAACTGGACTGACTCACACATTCGGAGCCCAACGAACAAGTTAGTTTTTGTTTTAAGCAAGTAAAAAATATTAGTTAAGATGATATAGCTGAAAGTGAAAAAAATGTCACGATTGTTAGAGAACAAGAATTTCGACTACATTTCACGCCAAAGGTATTTTTTCTTAAACATTTTTTTGTTTATTTCCTACTTTGTTAATAAGTCAAATTTCCAACACTGGTTGTTATTGTAAAAACTGTTTGTACTCCAATCCCTACACTTCACCGTATCTGGCTGGTTTTGTATCAAAAAAATCAAAATTGGCGTTATTGTTTCCTTATTTAAAAAAATATTGCGCTAGGCTTTGATATATAGGGTAGGCCAATTTTTCGGCACACTTTACTTTGGCCATAACTTTTTTTAAAAAATCAGACTGCTGTTATTTTTTTTGTTAAATGTTAGTTATACGATAGGGAACAGTTCTGTAAAAAAGTTTTGAGAAATTGTCGTTCCTCGTCTTTCAAATCATCATTTAAAAAAGGAATATCTGACAAAAAAACCAAAGGGGGGAGTAAGGCAAATTTTCAACATTCAACATTCAAACTCCAATTCCCGCAAGATATTGATAATTAAGCTCTTTCATACTTTTCATCCACCATTGTTGAACCATCATTGAATAAAGAATTGGAGTTGTGTTAAAGGGACATGCCCGTCTACGACATCGATTGTCCCCAGCCAATTCTAAAATTTTTCCTAATTGTACTTCTGTACGGATTTTTTAACTTAGTTTCTACAAAACTTTACGTAAAATTGAATTCTAGGCCTTGTTTTGTTAGAAACCGAGTTGAAAAATCTGTATTGAAGTTCAATGATTGAGAAAAAATACTTGAATTGGCGGGGGACAATTTAGAACGCACGGGCGTAATCCGTTAAACAGTATCAGCAAAGAAGAATAGGTAGAATAACCGAGCTTAAACATGCGCACCTTCCTAATCCCCTGAAAATTTGTTTTCAAGGAGAAACTAAGGAAAACCGAGGCATATTTATTCTTTTACAATATAGAAATTTTGAAATAACACGACTCCAAAGATCATTGCAATGTTTCCAATACAATTTTGTTATAGCAGGGTTACAATCTCAAAATTTTGAAATAAAAGACATTTGATCACTATTCGACAATATAAAGGACATTTGTTCATTTTATCTAGTGCTTATTAAGTTTTGAGCACCGAAAATAAGAAGTTAGACGTAAAGTTTTTAAAATTCTAAAAATTTAATGTCACAAAAAGATAAAGGACAAAGCGCAACCCCAGGTTATACTATTATACTTATACCGTTATACTGATATATTTTATAAAATTCAATTGTTTTATTAATGGGATGGACACACAAAATGGACACACACCCATTTTTGGCATGTTTGAACTGAAAAAATAATGGGATGCTGAGTTATCGAATATAATTTTCACAGCAAAAATTGATTTTGGGGTGAAGAGTTATGGAGGTGTCGGCTTATCGAGGTGGCAGGTTATCGAGGGGTCAGTTCACTTTACTTCGCTACGGGCCACCAAATTCAGTTCAAAATGCCGGGTAATCGAGGTACGACTGTATCTAATAATTTTTAGAATTTTAAATCAAGCGCAAGCAAAAAAATAACGTACGAAGACATTGTAGACAAAGGAGTTGATGTGTTTTTGCCGCAATCTTTGTATATACGTATGTTTATACTTAAATTTTTGTATCAAATTTATTTAATCTTTAAAAAGAGGGTCTATTTTTCTTAGACAAAATGGTATTTATTTAAATGGTTGTCGACCTTTCAAATTTTCCCACCAATAAAATCGAATAATTTATCGAAAACTTTTTAAATAATTATTTGAATAAAATGTTTGCTAAAATAGCATCAGTTACGATCATGGCTATCATGGCTTACAATCATGAACTCAAAATTTTTTAAAATAAAAAAAATTTTGTGAACTAAAAAAAATTGGTCATTTTTTGCCAATTTCGCCGGTGCTTATTAATTTTCGAGAACCCAAAATGAAGATTTTGACGTAAAATCTCAAAATTTTTAAAGATTTCGGGTGTTAAATAAAGGACAAATCTTTAAATAAAGGACGTTTCTTATTTGATTTAAACTTTACTGTCCCACTGAATTAACTCTTTACCCTTAATAAAAATCCAGTCAAAAATGGACTTTTCACCAAAAAAGCTTTAAAAACCAAGAAATTTTACACTAGACGTTTTTTAACCCATTTTTAAATTTGAAAACGTTTAATATTATTATTAGTATGTTTGATAATATATAATACACTGCGGGTCATATTTATAGGAACACCCCATTTTTTGCTAGTTACGCCACATTTCATTATTCCGAAAGAAAATCTTCTTTGCAAATATATGTGAAACAACAACAAAATTAGATTTCCGCGAAAAAAATTAGATTCAAATTGACAGAAAAAAAAAATTCTTTAAACATTGATTTTGAGGCGGGTCATATTTATAGGAACACTTGTATTAACACAAGAAATAACGAGTCAAACGAATAAATCAATTCTTTATTCAAAAGTATAACAACATTTTAATAGTCCGTAACACCACCAGAGCGATTAATCACTTGAAAAAGACGATTGTTCATACTGTCCAGAAGGTTTCGAAGAATTCTCGGCTCAATTGATTTCAAAGATTCGATAATTGCTGTTTTGAGCTCCTCCTTTGATGCAAACTGATGATTTTCTGCATAGATTCGACGCACGAGGATTCCCCAAAGGTTTTCCATGGGATTCAGATCAGGTGAGCAGGCTGGCCATTTCATAACATTGATACCATTGGACGCCAACCATGCAGAAGTTTCACGACTTTGATGAATTGATGCATTGTATTGCTGGAAGATGAACGGTATTCGACGATATTGCTGCATAAACGGTAAGAGCTTTGTTTCCAGCACCTAAATAAGCAATAAAAACATTGATCAGATCAGCAAATGCCCACCTGGATGTACTCTGCACTTTTCATCTTAGATGACGTAAAAGCGATTTCAAGTGTCCCCAGAAAATTAATTCTGCCCAGACCATAACGCTTCCACCATCGAAATTTCTTCTGGAAAAGTATCTTGGTTCCTTTTGCTAGTCCCTCCAGTAGCCATTGAATCCATCCGGACCATCTAAATTGAATTTCTTCTCATCCGAGAAGATGATCTAAAATCGCCATAAAATGAAACATAATGAGCGAGCAAAAATCACCGATGACCACGGCCTGTTCATGTTTTCACGCGCAAAGTCCATTCTAGCATCGATATGGCGATGCAACAAATGCGGCGCTTTCATAATTTTCTGTCTTTCAATATTTGGATTCCTCTGGATGGCGCGGAGAACGTCTTCTTTGAAACTTCCAGATTGAGAACACGCTTGATTTCGTTTGCACTCTTCGCCGAATTCGAGACTTCTTTAGAGATTCTTCGTTCATCACGCTTACTAAGCTTTCGTTTTCGTCCAGAACGCTTTGTTCGACCATAACCGGCTGGATTGTCCAAGTAACTCTGCACAACATGGTGAGACCGACCAAGAGCACGCGCAATTTAACGAATAATCTTATTCTCCGATTGCAGAGCAGTAATTTGACCATTTTCGAATTCAGATAACTTTATTCCGCGAGGCATTTTCTAAAAAGTAGAATAAAGACAAGAAAACGAAGACAAATACAAAAAATCAGGATATTAATACAAGTGTTCCTATAAATATGACCCGCCTCAAAATCAATGTTTAAAGAAAAAAATTTTTCTGTCAATTTGAATCTAATTTTTTTTGCGGAGATCTAATTTTGTTGATGTTTCACATATATTTGCAAAGAAGATTTTCTTTCGGAATAATGAAATGTGGCGTAACTAGCAAAAAATGGGGTGTTCCTATAAATATGACCCGCAGTGTATAATAATATTATTAATTTATTAACTTAAATTTTTGGTACTTTTTTGTACCCATAGAAAAAACGGGTTAATATGTTTCTTACTTTACAAATTTTACAAAAAAAGATCATGAAAGTGGAGATTAGTGTGACAAACTACAATTTTAAATTTTATTTTAGTATTTTTATAGATGGAGAACCTGCTCTAAATTTGACTGCAGGTTTTGAAAAACTTGTTCGTGAACAAATCGAGTTTTCCAAACAAAACAAGGAAGAGTTTGAAAAGAAAAAGCATCTCTTTCCATTTTTTGTAATCCTAAATATTAATCAGCAATTTTTCATTAAGTATTCATGATTTTTCAGTTAGCTAATGCAGATATAAATTTACTTGGTTGCAAGGCTGAGATAAATTCACCACACAAGAATCGGGATGCACGAGTACACATTTTTTGCAATCAAGATGCCGTGTCACAGTGAATGAAATGAAAAAATGAAAAAGCTAAGGGCACTTATGCACTTGGGGGCGCATTTTTCATTTATTTAAAAATGGTGTTTCGACGTCTCTTAAGTAATTTTTTTATGCTTAAAACGATAAAAAAAACTATTTTCGAACACTTTCATACGTCAAAAGCTGATTTTTTTGCGAAAAAAAATTTTCACCAAAATTTGACCTTTTGCCTTGGGGGACCAAGGTGAACCACGTATTCTACCCCGTTTTGGTCACTGGAGCCTAAAGTGTAGATCAAAAAGATGGAATTTTAACATAGTTTTGTTAATTGGGGCCTACCCCGAAGGGGGCGCAGGGGGCGCAGGGGGCTTGGTTGGTTAGAGATGCGCGCACTCACTTACCTTAGACATAATTCCGAGCAAGACTCTTGATGAAAAATGCATATACTGGCTCTTTTTGCCCAGCTCCAGTGACCAAAACGGTGTAGAATACGTAAAAAATCAGCTTTTGACGTATGAAAGTGTTCGAAAATAGTTTTTTTATCGTTTTAAGCATAAAAAAATTACTTAAGAGACGTCGAAACACTATTTTTAAATCAATGAAAATGCGCCCCCAAGTGCATGAGTACCAAGCTAAGCAATAAAACTTTTTTAACTTAAAACCAGATTTTTTTTAAATAAAAGTCACAATTTGCTGCTTTTAAAATCTTTTGCAACGTGAAAACAAAAAAAACCGCTAAAAACCCTTAGTTACATCTAGTACTTTTTTATGTGGGATACAGTGAATGTTGAAATTTATAAATTCAAGCTAAACTTTAACTTTTTTCTGATTATCTAAAAAAATCAATAAGTTAAGAAAGATAAAATAACAACACAACCAACTTTGAATATCAATATAATAAAAAGGCAATGATTAAAAAACTAAAAATTTAAAATCTACTGCGATGTGCAATTAAAGCTTATCGTTTTTAAAATCAGACAAATAATGTTTCTTGACTGCCCATAGACCTTTTCGGTTCCGTTTTTTTTGCCATTTGATCTTCTTTTTTGTTAAACTACTCTACAAGTTTTCAAGTTAGCAAAAATACCTTTTAGTTGCTTTTTCTTATTCACGTATGAGAATAGGATTGTTTTTTTGCCTTGGTCCTCCCTGTTGTTTTTTTTTGTGAACTTTGTATTCCGATTTATTTTCTTTCGCCCATCACCGTCGTCTCATTTTAACAGACATTTTGATGAATGTCTGTTGTAGATTTGAATAAAGATTTGATTAAAAATTCATAAAAAAAACAACAGGGGGGACCAAGGCAAAAAAACAATCCCATTCTCATATAGGGCCGTCTT
This sequence comes from Ditylenchus weischeri, assembly GCA_029231635.1. Classification (NCBI taxonomy): domain Eukaryota; kingdom Metazoa; phylum Nematoda; class Chromadorea; order Rhabditida; family Anguinidae; genus Ditylenchus; species Ditylenchus weischeri. The sequence goes on from JAMRYI010000149.1 coordinate 256,676, forward strand.
CAGTGTTGAATTCAGCAAGTAGCATACAGATGATTTGAAACCATAAGTTTTTTTTAATACAATTTCATTAAAATAGTTTATTGTTTGCAAAATTACATAAACTTTCAATTTTTTTTTTAATTTTTTTACATAACTGTAAAAACGTCTGTTGTTTTTTGTTGGTTGACAATAGGACCTACAAAGCTGGTTTTTTTTTTTCTAAAAATTTGTATTATAAAAAGAAGTAAAGCTAAGTTCAAAGCATTACGTTGTCAGCTCAAACACTTTTAAAACAACTTCTGTGCTTAAATCAATGCCAATAACTTTTAAAACTCGTTTTATAACTTTCATTGTAGCTTTTCTGTAAGGACTGATATAAACAATTAAAGTTATATTTGCTGCCAATGGATAAATACTTCCTGTAAGCAATGTAATAGTTGCCATTTTGGATGCTTGAGGACAATCTCGGTTAAAGGCCATGCCAGTTAAAATAAATGGAATAAACACCATAAATGTTCCCAAAAACATGTCAATCACTAGACAATTTATCAAAGATAGGTAAAGAGATATTGTCTTTTTGCTAAGCATAGGCCTAGCATTCCTTAATAAACGATAACAGCCAAGTATGCAGCCAATAATAATGCTAGAAACGATAGTCCCTAAGATCACTGAGCATACTGCAAGAGCTGATGGTCTGCCTGATGGTTTTTCTGTTCGCTAAACATAACCCTAATTTTTGAGGTGTTCCAGTGAAATTTGCGTTTTAGAATGCCGACAATAAAAAAGCAGAGTAATAAGAAAACCTTGTAGTTGTTTTTTTTGTCTTTTAGTCTTACAGAAAACTTTCTGAAATTGACCAAATATACCTATTAAGAATGCCTCAAAAGCTTTCAGAAAAAAAGGCGAAAAAGAAGCAATTTTGTTCAGCAAAAAAGAAATAAAAGACGAAAATCTTCCAAAGAGCATTGAAGAATTGAAATTTCGACCAAACATTTCAATTTCCTAATCTCGAAAATGTGTTTTTAGTCTAATCATTGCCAGAAAAACTTGGTCAAAGCACCCTTGTCGGTAAGACTTTATTGGCGGTACTGGAATATACCACCCCCCCCCTTCCCTCCCCTAAATCAATTTTTTTTGGAGTGTCCAAAAACCATTTTTGAGTAGTAATTTCGCTATAAAAGGACTGAAAAAGTAATTTCAAAGGGATATTGAACTGTATAGGAAGGGGAAGGGAGTATCACGCGAAAGGGAGTGTCACGCGCCAGTGTCACAACTCTAGCCCTTATTCTGTTTAAAAATTCGAAATTGGTACCGAGAAATTATGATTTTACTAGCCATGATACACCCATTTACAGATGGAAATATTTTTTATGACGCTTAGAGTTTGTCAGAGTCTTATGTTTTAAAGTTGATAATCACTTATGACAGTGTTAAATTGGATTACATTTGCAAAAAACAGTATTTAATATTAAAAGTTCAACCTACTTACCAAAAAACCAATTACAGATCTTTCCCCTATAATAAAAAGTGCTAGAGAATCTACTCTTTTCAATGAATTTTTTAATAGTTGACTTGGCGCCCACTGAACATGCAAACCTAATATGATCGGTACAGCACACAAAAACACTATAAAAATATTTGCTAGAAAACTCATTTTCCAATTCAAGAGCACTTTTTCATAAAACCAGTTGTTGACAGTTTGGCAGTAACGATACAGAAACAAAATTGCTGTTGAGTATAACATTAGAATACAAGAAAGAATAATTAAATCAGAGTAGATAAAAATAAAAGTGTCATCTAAATCCATTTCTCTAAATATTCCTCCAATTACTAGTATAGGATAAGGGAATAGTATTTGAGGATGTGCTAATCCTACTAATACTTCAAATAGCATAGAATTTGTGCAGTTGGAAACTATATACCTGAAAATTGCTTTCAAATGTTTAGTTTTATAGCTACTAGATAACTTATCCAGAATTTTTGGAAAATTTTAGATAAGCTTAAAACACGTGTTCAAACAATTTCTTAAAAAATCTTTATTTTTTACTGTTGCAAGTTCAATCCTCATCGAATTTCTTTCTTTTTTTAATAAAAAAAATTGATATCTTTTGTGCCGCAAGAATTGATGCAAGATCATTTTTCTCGCAGAAGCCATTTAATTGCTTGATTATTAGTGCTGCTTCTTTGGAGTACCGGAAGAATTCCGGACCGGAAAATTCACCAGATTAGGATTCCGCTGGGTCAAAAAACCGTAATCCGGACGGATTTATGGATTTGATAACTGTAAACATTCTTCTATAAATTCTTATAGTTAGTTTGTAGTTACAGTTATCAACGTAGGTGTTTATCATAGGTGTTCATCTAAAATTAGGATTTAGGAATCCTAAGTCAGTTTTTTTGCCTTGTCGATAACTGTAAGCTGATAACTGTAGGATTTCTTGTATAATCTACGAAAAATCCTACAATTATTAATATACAGTTATCAACAGAGTGATATCAACATCGATGGTCGAAAAATGATCTGGAGGCCGGCCTGGTTTTTCCGAATTTTGTCATCGACCGGATTGGCAGGAGTACAGTATATGTCATAGCCGGAAATCTTCACAAACCATGTTTTTTCAACGTTTTAGCACTAAAAACGTACAGAAAACGCGTTTTTAAGGCCCGGAAGGCCATTTTTCAAAAAAATTTTTTTTTAGTAAAAATGACCAAAACCATGATACCCACCCATTTTTTGGTGATTTACCACATTTTTCTTGCTGGAGCTGGGTAAAAAGACTCTCTAAATGCATTTATGATCATGAGTCTTGCTCGGAATCATGTCTCAGGTAAGTCTGTGCGCGCATCTCTAACCAACCAAGCCCCCGTCATTTTAGTCAAAAAAAATTTTTTTTCAAAAAATGGCCGTCCGGGGCCGGAAAACGTGTTTTTTGTATGTTTTAGGTGCTAAAACACTGAAAAAACATGACTTGTGAAGATTTCCGGCTATGACTTATACTGTACTTTAGCCACCGGATTTGTCTAGACCTTATTCGTGGTGTTGGGACCGGAATCCGAAACCGGATTCCGGACGAATTCCGATATCAATACCGTAAAACATTTTTTTATATAAAAATTGATTATTGACATACATAAAAAATGAATACTTACCACTTGTAGCCGGCCATAGAGACTGGAGAGCTTTTGAATACTAAAACCAGGACTAGAATGTAAGATAATAAAAACAATCCGTGTATAAAATATGCAATAATGTCAGTTAAAAATAGAACATTGTCAGAAAACAGTTCTAGTTTGTGAAAGTAGGCATCTTGAACTGTTGTCATTCAAGAATATCCAAGATATTTTAGTTTCCAGTGGGAATATTCAAGAATATAAATATAGGAGAAATTAGTGATTGATAAATAAAAACAAAAGTGTATTCGTAAAGCTAAAAACACCTGTCTTAAACGTGTTCAATTTTCAATATAAAATTAAAAGCACATTGAACATTTTGCATATCTAAACTTATCGAAAAACTTCTATCTACCAACCACTTATTCTAAAACTATATATTAGGTTGTCCAATAAGTTTTGAGAAAAAGTACGTGGATTCGCTTTAATTTTCAAAGTGCATCATTTGGCACATTTGACAATGATGTCTCTACGTGTCATATACCATTTTGTAGCCCGTTCTCTCCTCTTTTGAATGCCGTATTAACCGGCTCTTTGTTATAACAAAATTGGACCAAAAATTAAAAAAACAAATAATTTCTCAAGTTTGGTAAATTTATGCACATTTTTTGTTATTTTTTAATAACAAAGAATTGTTCAATATCACATTTTATTTGTACTTTGAAAATTAAAGCGAATCCACGTGCTTTTTCTCAAAACTTATTGGACGACCTAATAATAATTTTCATTTTTATGATTACTTTTACTGTGCAGACTACTGAAGTGAACTTTCTCAGAAATTAGTTAAAATATTTTGGTCATGGCTCCACGAGCCATATAGACAGCTGCAGCGCTGAGGTCGATAGCAGAATTGGCAATTTTTAAAAGTTTTTAAGAAGCAGTCGTGTTCTGATTTACAAATTTCTAACCAACGAAAATTTTATCAAGACAAAATATTTATGTGGTTTGGCGTAAAAATTATATATGCACTAGATGCAGGTGTCATTTTTTGATCCTTTTTGAGATGGCGGTACAGGACGTTTGACCGCCACCTTAATTGACCGCCGTTCATATTTGACCGCCGTTAAATTTTACCACCACTAAATTGACCGCCAGTACATTTTGACCGCCGCTAAATTAAGAGCCCAAGTCAGTGGAGTAAAGAAATTTTTCCGAGAAATTGAATGCAAAAAAGACTCCTTCCACCTTATTCAAGCAATTACTGGGCGTATGAAAAAAATCAAACTGCTGCCGTGTTGTGTGAAGGATTTGGGGATTTACGAGCAGGTGCGGCTTATGATAGTGCCTTTCTATTCCCCACCTAATGAAATGATCAAGCTGTGGCGTGAGGTGATTAAACCGCTTGTAAAAAGACAGGAACTTATGCACATGGTGGATTACATGGAGAAGATGTGGTAAGTAAGCTTCGTGAGTCTTATCGTGGCGATTTCTTGCTTCTTTTGACGTAATATTTACTGCGTAATATTCAACATTTCTCTACGTATTTTAGGATTGGATAAACAGTGTGATCAAACGTAGGCGGACTGAAGATGTAAACAAAGATGAGCGAATTCTTCTCCAAGTGAATCGGTGGGCGGGTGTCGATGCAAAGAGATTGGGCAAGAAAGAGTTGGCTCAAGGTCTTGTTATTGCTTTGAAATATACTTGAATTGTTGTTGAAAATAGTTAAATAAAGTTACGATATAGTTGCCTATGCTTTTTTGTCTTGTAATTTGGTTTGGAAGTTTCAAATTAAAACTCGCGTCCGTTTCATTGGTTTGTAGTTTTCTTGCAGCTTTTGATCTATAGTTCTTGATTTGCAATATACATATTTTGAAGTCGGTCAAATTTAAACAGCAGTCAACTAACGGGCGGTCAAAATGTACAGGCGATCAAATTCAACGGCGGTCAAATATGAACGGCGGTCAGTTTAGTGGCGGTCAAAATATACCGGCGGTCAATTAAGTGGCGGTCAAACGTCCTGTACCCTGAGATGGTTAACCCTTAAACTACGGCAAGGTTATTTCACAGCATAGCAGACTTTGTGTTTTTTCTCAATAAACTGCAAAACAATCACCACTTTTAATATTTATCTTGACTTATCATTTTTTGTGCTTTTTCTGCCTATGTATTCAGGTTTTCATTTCATTTAAAAGTGGATTTTAAAGGCATTTAAAAATAGGTACGAAAATATCCATTTTAAAGCAGAGCCGATTCTGGCTGTTTGCGATAGCAAACTTTGATACTTTTAAGACAGGGAAGTAGCACAATGAAAGGTTGATATAATGCACAAAATTTTTCGATTTATACCGTATTTTCTCTAATTACAGGCCTGTCTTTAATTATGGACCCGTCTCTAATTATAGCCCTCCCGCCTGAGCCGTTTTACGTAAAAAACCATATTTCACTTAAAGGGGAGAGGTAACTTTATCGCCTAGGTTACAGATTTGACTAACACTGGGTGCACATCTCATTTTTTATCTTATTTTATTCACAACCTTGCGTCGAAATGACCATCATACTATTGGCACAGGGTGGCATATTCACACCTACTGGAGCTTATTCACAGGCTAAAATAATTTCAATTTCTAAAAATCGATCGTTTTGGGGTTTTTCTTTGACCGGTTCGATTGATATTTTCTGACTTTTTTCTACAGGTCACAAATTTCAAATATAAAAATATAGCCGAAATTCTGGGCTTTCATTCGAGATATCATACAGAAAAAATTAATCTCTATATAGTATTTGGGACGGGTGGGTGGGTAACGCATTTGAGTACATGTTTGGTCACAAAGGAAAACTTTTTTTAGTGTAATAATTTTATTTGCATGTTTATGCTCATTCGAAAGCTCTTTTAATGGTGGAGGACCTTTCGCAATCAGATGTGAAGATTGCTGTGAAAAAAATTGAGATTTTGCCCCTTGAAAGTGAAAAGTGGTGGTTTTCAGGGTTAATCTTATGAGTACCCATTTGGTCACAAAGGAAAAACTTTTTTTAGTGTAATAATTTTATTTGCATGTTTATGCTCATTCGAAAGCTCTTTCAATGGCGGAGGACCTTTCGCAATTAGATTTGAAAATTGTTGTGAAAAAAATTGAGATTTTGCCCTTTAAAGTGAAAAGTGGATTTATATTTGAATTTCAAAATACGATATAGGCGCCGATAGGTGCCTGCTGTCCCTTGTATTTAGTAAGAGCTAAAATTTGAAAAACGATGTCCAATTCCACGCCATCCTACCCGAGGCTGTCCCGGAACTTTTCGGTATTATTTGGGAACTGGCGTTTTTTTTGCAATTTTAATTTACATGTTAATTTACAACCTTATACTCAAAATCCATATCAGATTCCTGCCGTCATTTTCAGTATATGGTTGTATGCAATCATTTAAAAAAATTAAAAAAACAGTTTCGAAATAACACCAAAATCCGGGACACGGACAATTTACAGCCAGGACAATTCACAGCCTGGGACAATTCACACCCATAATAAAACAGTATAAAGGTTGCAAAAAAACAACAATAAACCAAACTTTATTCGTAACAACTAAACATTAAGGTGGGGAGTAACATATGACGCGTAACAACAACAACAACAACTGAATTTCTTGCATTTGATAATTATGAGCGATTCCGTCCAAACATTCGACTGTGCTGCGTTCTTCGTAAGCTTCCACAAGTGCTAGTATTTGCTTGTCGTCTTGTTGGTATTTAAATCGCTTTCCCTTTGCCTTATTTCCTTGCAGCCACTTAAGGTATAGTTGATCACAGTCTTTAAAATAGAAATGTCTTTTCAAAAAAACAACGTGCGAGAAAAACATAGAAATTTTTGGTTATGGCTGTGAATCGTCCCAGGCTGTGAATTGTCCTGGCTGTGAATTGTTCCTGGCTGTGAATTGTCGCGTACCCCCTAAATCCTACACCTCAGAAATACTGGGTGTAACATTTCTTGTCCTTTGATAACTGGTATTATTGCGAATTCGAACTTCATAGATTCGAACTAAAAAAAATTGGCACAATGTACTATTGAACTTTTTAACAATTAGGATTTGAAAACTACAACGCCAAACTCGTCCGATAAGCATTTTGATTTTTTATCAATTAGACCCAAAAGCATTTTAATTTTTATCAACTGGCCCAAAGCTCAATTCGATTTTTTATCGACTGGGACGAATACTAATTGGAATTTTTCATCAACCGGGCCAACACTATTTCAATTTTATTCACTTTATTATAAAGTTTTTCAAGTTAATCGAAATGGCTAGCGAAAGTGACGATGAATGCGATGTTTTCAGCAACTCAAGCACTGGAGAAAATGAAAAGTCTGTTTTTATTTGTGAAAATTTCTCTTGAAACTTCATTTGAATTTTCAGTGGGGCTCTTAGCAATCAGGTTTCTGAGCATGGAGTGATAGGTTCTCTTAGGCGATGTCATTCATCTTTCGTGCTATTTGCACTACTCCTACTATCTCACGAAGAAACTTAGAAAGCTGAAGTTGAAGAAGAAGTGCATTAGGGAGTCAGCGTTCAACCAATATATTCGAGAATTTCGTGTGTTAACTACCCAAATTCTGGCCGCTCTTGCCGATCTGACTAATTTTATGCTTTTTTATCGAACTCAGTTTGCAAAAGTGCCTCATATGAATAAATTTATACAATATATTCGTGAGGTAACCAAACTAGTGTGATTTTTGCAAGAAAATTTAAATTTTTTACAGACTTGGATCGGAGGTGTGCGTCTAAACGGACAAGCGTTTTTGCCTAAATTCCCAATGGATATATGGAATTATAATGAATCTATTATGCAAGACAGTCCGAAATCAACTTTCTAACAATCAGCTTTCTAACAAAGCTTAAAACTCCTGTAAAATATTTAAAAAATAAAATGATTTCGCTGTTTGGATGATGAAAATGCAAAAATTAGATAGAAAAAGATAAAAGTTAAAAATACGAAAAGTTTGCACGAGAAAGTAGCATTTCGTGCTAGGAAGCAGTGTTTTGGTACTAACATAGCTAACACAGCTAACGTAGCCGTTTTTTTTGTCCTAATCCAATTTTAGGGGGGGGGCTTTATTAGGAAGGGGGGCTCTATTAGAACATTTATGGTAATTGTATCTGTTTATCAGTGTGTTAAAATTTTGATGTATAAAAATGTTGACATAAAAACATATATATAAATTGGGAGTTATTAGAGGGTGAGGAGTTAATGGAGTAAATCGGTATTGACATGATTATACTTTTTTTAACAGCTTCCTCTACACTAACCACAGTCTAACTTGTTAAAATAACAATAAGTTATACAACATTTTGAAAATTTCGCTGTCGTCTTTGATTTGTTTCACAAGGTATGACATTCTTAGTCTTCAAGTGACTTTGCAGTAACCTTCTATTATATTATTATAATTTCCTTTGGTTTCAAACGCACTGACAGTAAAAAACATCATTTAAAGTTGCGCCATTCGCTACTTTGTGGCATACAAATCCAACTCATATACTAAACAAACATTAAAAATTCAATTTTATTCTACAATTAACAATTTTTAAGCTTTTACTGTAAGAAATGGACAACAATGCTAACATTCAATCCAGAATTGAGTCTTTAATTTGTAGCAAACTTGAAGAAGATGAGGTAAGAGTTCGCAAAGCAAGCATCACATTTTTCTCTGATTATGAACAATGCTTTAGAAATTTGTGGATAGTATTGCCTATTTGGAAAAACTCAATGGCTGTGATTCCAACATAACAGATGAAAGAAGACTGAGAATAGCTTTAGAAGACAGAGAACTAGAGCTTAATGAGCAATATCTCGAAAATTTCAAAAAGGCTCTCTCTTTTTATCAGCTAATGTTTGAACATATGTTTTCTTCAGATAAATGTGCAAGTGCAATCTTTTGTTGACAAGCTGGGCAAAATGAATGAGATTTGTCATAACCTTACCAACAGAATACAGTCTAACAAAGAGAAGACCAGAGATTTGCTTAAGAGGACCGGATATTTGCAGAGCGAAAAGTGACTTTTGAACTCTATTTTTTTTCATCTTTATAAACTGTCTAAAAAATTTTAAGGTTTTAACTGACTAACATTTGTTAGCCCGTTCAAAAAACCTAGTTTCACAAAAAATCTACTTTAGTCTCCCTCACGGCTTTGCAAAAAGGTTAAAATTGTCCTGTTGGGTTTTTGAAATTTGAATTTTTCGTCTTGCCAAGAATATTTTTCTATATTTTTTATGGCTGTAAGTGAAAACACGCACCAAAATACTGATTTCCCGCAGTAAATTTATTTTTTCCCGCAGTAAATTTGAATTTCAAACAAAATACTGATTTCCCACAGTAAATTACTGATTTCCCGCAGTAAATTTTGGATTCCCCGCAGTGAATTTGGTAATTTGTGCAATTTAGGGTTTTTTTTTGGATTTTTTGTCCACACTAATATCCTATAGTTATTTTATACGCATAGATATATTTTATTTGCTTTTTACAGCTATTTTTTCAAAATGCCCCGAGGACCTGGAGCTATATGGACAAACGAGAAAAGTTGCAAATCAAAAGAAGATGTCGATCTTTGGCTATTCGAAAACGCCAGTTGGACTCACCATAAAGAAGAAAGAGGCTTCCAAACAAGTACTGATGTTTATTTCTGCCAACACTCCAAGCGAAATCGCGAGAAGAAGTTTGACTGCAAAGCACGGATGCGAATTCGCTACATCAATGACATCTCTGAGGTATGCTTTCTTTCTTTGCATTGCAGAAATTGTTTTTCTAGGTCTACATCCAAACAAGTGGTGCTCATGATCATCGACGGCTGATCGATAATGGGCTTAGCTCTCCAGTCAAGAGGAAGATTGATGCTTTAGATGAGCCTCATAGTAGTAAAACTGCCAAGCACATTCAAAGAACTATTCAAGTTAGACATAATTTCCAGCAGCTTTTTGACGATAGATTAGAAAATTTTCAGGAAGATGCCGAGCTGGAACGTTTGGTCATTCCATCGCTGGAGCAGGTGCAAAATCAGAAGGCATATAAAGCTAGAAAAAGGCAATTTACGCGATCCTTAACACTCAAGCAAGTGAAAGATTACTTTGAGATGAACAGGAAAGTTCCAGGTATAGCACATATTTCAGACTAGCACAAGCATGCACAAAGTTTTTTAATTCATGGTTGTTAAGAGAAGACTATCGTAGCTGGTACTACCGCTATGCTCCGGCTTTTGCAATGTTTTCAATCTCCACTAATAATGGTCTTGAAGGAACGAATAAAATGATCAAAGATGACTTCACACATCGGGAACTTCTGGGCTTGTCACGTTTCATTTTGGTAGTCGAGCAGTTGACACATGGATGGAGCATCGACCCTGAACGGAAGGTGAAAATCATGTCTTTTTCATTTTTATATTTTGTAGTTTAGAAGCCAGTGAAAGTGCCTACAATTCCGGAAAATCCAAACAGCAATTTACGAAAAGCAGTGGAGAAACTCAGAGAGGAAAAGCGCCCGTTTCTGCGAAGTGTATACCTTCAAGAGTATGTGTGGTTTATTCGTTCAAGTTCGTGCAATACAGATGCTGAATTAGAGTTGATGTGGACTGAACTACTGCAAGCAGAAACCAATGATGATCTTGATTGGACGTACTCAAGTTGGCAGAGGTTAGAGTTTTAAATTGAATTTGATTACTTTTAGTAATTGTAGGTACCAGATCCTTCGCAATTCTTTCTATGTGCTGAAAAAAATCTCGTGTGTATCCTAGCTTTCTTTGCTGCAACTGTCCAGTCGGTATAAAAGATGAATTGTGCAAGCACGCCTTACTTTTTGATGCAAACAGAAAAACTGATTGATCCACTACCACGACCACTGGATCCAAGAAGGAAAAGGGGACGAAGAAAGAAAGTCGGCCGGGCTTTAGAGCGCCTTTAGAAATAAAAATTGATGGTCGTCGTTACTCATGTTATTGTTGTTCCTAGAATAAATATGATACTGTCTAAGTCAGTAGTCCTGACTCAGGACTAGTCCACACCACTCCACACTACTCCAAACACTACTTTGGGTAATTTTCAAAAGTTTAGGGTATTTAAAAGATGTTTGTGATAGTTCAGGGTTGAGTTCTGATCAATTGAGTAAATTATGCGCGCAATCGTTTTTTCTCAAAAGATAACTCTTTTTAGTAGACTATCAAAAACCTTAGTTTTCATTGGCTTCTGGCCACTTTGGCCTGGAATTCTAAGCGATTCAACGTAGTTTCTGATTGAAAAATTCGTTTTCCCACAAAATTTTGACTCAAATTGCACAAATTACCAAATTTACTGCGGGGAATCCAAAATTTACTGCGGGAAATCAGTAATTTACTGCGGGAAATCAGTATTTTGTTTGAAATTCAAATTTACTGCGGGAAAAAATAAATTTACTGCGGGAAATCAGTATTTTACTGCGTGAAATCAATTTTAGCCTATTTTTTATTGTTTTATTCGAGAAAATCACTTATTCCTTTTAAATGGTCAAAACTTTTTTAGCCTACGTCATATTTAAAATTTTCTACGTTGAATCGAAAGAGTAGATTCTGGGCTTCATTTTTTCTTCTTGTTTTTAACCGAACGAGGTGTGCCTGACGAGTTTTCGGATGTCAGAAAATTTTTAGCTTTTTGATACCACGTGGCATTCCGACATTTGTTTAGACAAAATTTTTGCACCAATCGATGCAGAATGGTCCATTTACGTTTGTAAAAAACTTTTAAAAGTTGAAGTAACCGCCACCAAAAAAAGTTATGGCCAGTTTAAAATGGACTAAAAAACACAGAGGGGACCAAGGCTTTCTGGAGAGAAAATCGAAAATTGCTCATTTTATATTTTAGCAGATAAAACATTTTTTTAATTAAAAATCGTGTTTCTCGTAAATATTTTGCCCCTCAAAGTGTTAATACGACAAAAAATAAAAGTGCTGCCGCTAGGCAGATTTGAACCTGAGACCTAAAAACAGCAAAATTTGATGCTTTACTACAAGACAGAGATTTCCTGATATCAGAAAATCTGATATGACAGTGAAATGATATGATATGCCATATCATACCATCCGGCACAGTATCATATCATATCACTATCATATCAGTCTCATATTATATCACTATCATATCAGATAGAAATTCCGGGCACCCATGTCATATCACTATCATATCAGATTCCCGCAATTTACCGTGCTCCATTTTCTCTCCTTCTTCAAACCAATGCCACCCTCTTTTAGTTTTCCAATTGACGCTGAAATTATGGAAGCCACTACTGAAGAGCCAATAACAACAGGGCTGTGGAAGGGCAAAGAAAAAACGGAAGGGTGTACATAGTAGTGCAGGCATATGATAAAGTAGTGCAGGCATATTGTTTTCTCATCATCGGTAAGGGCTTGGGAAAGGACTCAGTACTTACTCCAAAGTCTAGAGTCAAACATTTTAGAAATATTTTTGAACTCAGTGACGGCATATGATTTTTTAGTACTTTCGTATGGAATTATGATGAAAAAACAATATGCCGACAATGATATGACATGATATGCCATATCATATCATCTGGCATCACATCATATCATATCACTATCATATTAGACGAAAATTCCGGGCGCCCACATCATATCACTATCATATCAGATGCTAAAAATCGATATCAGGAAATCTCTGCTACAAGACCACAAAATTTGAGTAAAAGTTTCCAACCGGACACTTTGCAAAAGCCTTGTCCCTGTTGTTTGTATTTTTTTTGGTTGTGCTCAGGCGCAAAATAGGCCTGCGCACAGGCCAAAATACAAAAAATTATAAAAAATATGTTTGAGCAGTGTCTACTACGCTGCGCCACCTGCACCTAAGCACATTAAAATCTAAATATCAATCGTAGTTCAGTTAAAAATTGAAAAATTGTTTTCTTAAATTATCTAAATTTTTTCAGAGAAGAGTTGACAGCCAAACAAGAATATCTGAACGAGTTTTTCTCCAAGTATTCGCTGTCGGACGAGGAAAGCAAAGCGTGGGTGAAGCCGAAAATAGATGGCACACTTTCCGATGGATTTTTTAAAGCATTTAAACATCTAAACGAGATTTATGACAACGTCACGGATCAGTTAGAAAGAGAGCCTGATAATTTAACATTGTAATTTTTTAATGTTTTTGTTCTGTTTGTGTTCTATTTTCTTCAAAATACACAAGTTTTAGTATTGAGATCAAAAGTTCACTGCAAGGCAAAATCGAGGTTGCTTATGAGGTGGTTCACAACTGCATTATAAGTAATTTTTTTTAACTTTATTTTAAAATTTTGTAAGATTTTTAGGAGAGTGTCGTTTGCTCAATGTTGAATTCTTTGATTTGAAGCCAGTTGTTCATCAATCGTTGGAATTGCTTCAAAGCCGTCCAAAGCTTTTTGAAAATGCTCTTAACGAATATGGTAAATTTTTTAGATTTTCACAGACTTTCTAAAATAAGCTTTTAAATACTAAAGTCAAACTAGGCACCCTTGATTATCGGACATCCCGGGAAAAGCCCTGTGGTGACTAAAATTAACTGATCTTCGATAACTGGCATTTTGATTATTGAGCATCCTCGATAAATTGTAAAGTTTTACTGTGGTGATTCGATAAAAACCATGGTTTGTATAAAGCTTGAAGAGGATTGTTCCTGAAAATAGGAAAGAATTTTTTCTAAAAAATTTTCTTTTTTTTTGTTTTACAAAATCTGAAAAGCCTATCAAAATTTACTTGAATGTTAAAAATGTCGAAAAAAGCAATAATGCATCAAATGTTATTTATTGTAAAGTAGAATTCAGGCGGAGCCAGAAGAAGCAATGTGGTGCGGTCATACATAGACGTGCTTACCAAAGGAGGTTATTAGTGAAGCATAAATAGTTTTTTTTAATCTTATATTAGCTTATAATTTCAGGCAAAGGTGGTCAGCAGAAACCAATCGAGCAGCTATCTAATGAACCATTAAGGCAATTTTTAAGATTTTTTCTGAACAAAAAAGCAATTAAATAATTTTAGATATGTCAGTGAAATGCTGGCCTTTATAAGTGGATCCATAGCAAATGAGAGAGAAATCCTGACTACATCTGTTCTCAAAAACTGTCGACCTGAAAGCACCACTGCAAATATCAGATTAGTTCTTTCCAACATAACAGAAGCGTTGTGCCAACCTTTGAAGGTCAGAGTCGAGCAAATAGTTTCTAAAGAAAGCAGCTCTGTAGTGCTTTATAGACTTTCCTCACTTTTTCTATACTATGCTAAAAGTTTTGAGTAAGCTTTTACAAATATATACGATTTTAAATTCAAAAAACTTAGGTCTGAAATCAACAAAGAAGCATTGCTTGTCAAAGTGCTATATGACTTGGCAGAGCTCACTCAAAACATGTTTTTCAGCGTAGTTAGTGCCTCAGTTCAAAGAATTCTTTCGAATGTAAGTACAGGATGTCCCGAAAAAAAACCCTACACTTCAAGAAAGCCGTAGGACCAGTTTTTATCCTTAATTTTTTGTGCACAATATTGCATCTTGTAGCCCTGGTAATTCTCTAGCGAATGGTATATCAACATTCATTAAATGGCAATGGCCTAGTGGCTAAATAAACAGAACTAATAAAAAACAGGATTTTCAATCCCCGAATTTTGTGTTTTTGTTGAAGTAAATAATTCTTGACGTATTTTCAAGTTGATTGTTAATATCAAAATTTATTTTGCAAAAATATTCCAAACACGTGGTTCTATAGCCCTTTTGTTTCTCTTTTGACTGGTATATAAAAAATTTCCGGATTTTTTTTTCCAAAAATCAGCATTTGGCTCCTTACACAAGTGAGGTCATTTTCGAAAATTTGACGAGCACTTTTACCACCTTAAATGGTCAAACGTTTGATTGAGTGTTTCGCGCTTTGATGATATCTTTGTATTATGTTGTAGCGTAGATCAAGAGCTACAGAACCCATTTTGCAATTTTTTTGAAAATTTAAGTGTTGAGATATGGCCTTATGAAAAAGGCAATCCCATTAAAAATGACTAAAATTCGAAAAAAATCAAGAGAAATATGGGTTATTCTCGGTTTTTTTCAAAAGGCCATATCTCAAAAGTTATATTTTCAAAAATTGTTCTGCGAACTGGGTTTTGTAGCTCTTGATCTTCTCTACAACTTACTGCAAGAATATTATAGAATTCCCCCACCCTTCTCCGTTTTAACAGCATTTTCTAAGTTTTTTGATGCTATATAGATCCTTTTTTATATTTTTTTAAAACTCACAAAATCTTAAAATCAACACGAAATTTAAAGATAAAATCAAGGGTTAAATAAATATTCCTCGGGAACTATTTTATTGTGAAAAATATTTTTTTGTGAAAATAATAAAAATTTCTACAGATGGATGTGCCTGACTACGACCTCTTGCCTGTAAATGCTGTTCACCAAGCCCTTTTGCTCCTCCGTGATATTCTTGAGTCCCAGAATGACAATGCATTTGCTGCTGTTCTGGATAAAAAAGACATGCATGCCAAGGTTTTTTTCTTTGTCAAAAGTATGCTATTGCTTTTTTTATTATTTGAAGATATTTATGCACATTCTTGACCCATTACACCAGTCAATCCAACTAGTCTGTAGTAATTTGCACAATCCATTAGATGTGGCCGTCTACATGCTTAACACAATGGTAAGCTATTTCATATAAAAATTGTAAAAAAAGCAGAAAATGTGAAATAAGCTTGTTATTTTTATTAAGCTTTTTGTTTTTTGTTTAAGTCCAATGAAAACCTCCTAAAATCTTACAAAATTACCACCTAAGCTTTGTAGAACACCATAAGATCAGTTATTATTCTGTACCAATTCACTGACACCAAACTGGAAATGATCAAAGCCCAGGTTACCATACAATTTTTGATGGTAAAGTTATATATAATTCTAAACAGATAGATGCAAACGAAGATGTGTTAGTGAGTGAGCAAGCATCTCAAGTGCTCACAAATTCAGATCTCATGGATGTCTACACAAAATGTCTTGCTCATCAATCCAACCAAGGTCCGCTGTCTAAAATAACTGGCATGGAGTCTGAGAGAGTGGTATTCTTTACAAAGTTTTAGCAAAAAAATCTGTAATTTGTTTGAGGCAAGTGCTTTGACTATGTTCTACACTTTTTTGGAACACCCAGAAGGATTTCAGTGCAATCAAGCGGTAAATGTTCAAGTAAAAATGAAATATTTTTGATTCTTTAGATAAAAATATCATCTGCTCGGATCAGAGAGTCTGTGCAAAATAGGTAACTCATTTATGTTATAATTTAAAATACACGAAAATCTATTTGCAGGACTCTTGAAAATGTAGTCAATGCTTATACTGTCATATACCAGAAGCTATGTCAACCAGAAAATGGCTATGTTGAGATAAAAAACTTAAAAACAGTGGAAGAGGTAAATTTAAGAGACATGCTAGCTCGCTATGCATTTTGAATGCGTGATGAACAGCTTCGAAAAGTAAAAATGTTCTCATTTTTTATAGTTTTTATTATGTTTCGAAGCTGTAAAGCAGGTTTGTCCTAATAGAAATTTTTTCTTAAGAATTTCATGCTGAACAAGATAGGAACGAAAAAAATTTGAAAAAGTGCTTTTGGTGGTTCATTTCAGGTATTAATTGATGGAAACCTCTCAGTTGAGAGTTGCTTTATTTTTTTGATTATATCTTTATATTCGAAAACAATTTTGCTTAGTTGAAATACTTATTTGGTATAGAATATCATGAGCTATAAAGGGGCGTGCCCACGCGTTTTAAATTGGTGCCCGCTAATTCAAAAAGATTTCCTAATCATTGAACTTCTGCACGGATTTTTTAACTTGGTTTTTAACAAAATAAGGCCTAGAATTTAATTTTAGGTATATATTTTAGGTATGAATTGGCGGGCATCAATTTTGAACGCGTGGGCATGTCCCTTTAAAATAACAGATGATTCAAAAGTTTGTGTGGTTTTTTTAAGCATGCAGTTAGGCTTTACATCTATGTTAAAAATACTTCAAATATACTTTAAAATGAGATTGAGGGCTAGAAAAAAGTTTGTTTGGAAAAATGTCTTAACGTAGAATTAATGTCTAACCAGAGAACTCAGAAATAATGCGCTTTCAAGATTCCGCGAAGATTTTGGGTCAATATATGGTGTTTCGAAAAATTATAGGCGCAAATTTGAGTAGGGGCGTATATCCAAGTAGCGTCATATATTTTTAGTGTACAGGGTGGTCCATCTTTGTCGAATTATTTGTTTTGATCATAACTTTTTTAATTTTTAACCATTCGGCGAGATTTTTGTTGCATTCGAAAGAGGAAGCCTTGGGCTTTTGTTTGGTACCAAACATGTTATTCCTTTAAACAGTGTTGATTCTAGACCTGTTAAACTTTGATTCATTTTCAGCTCGAAATGGCCGATTATTCGATAGATTAAAAAGTGTGAACAATCATTTGGTATGGAATCCATGGCTCACCGAAGAAAGTTCAAATCGAATACCTCAGAAGACACGCAAGAACGCCAAGCAACATCCGCATTTACGAATAGTGGCAGAAGAGTTCTTCGAGACGGGCAGTGTGAACAAGAGAAAGAAGAGACAGACAAGGTTTGCTGTTTTTTTCCTTTTTTCCATTGTTTTCTTTGTTTCAGATGGGTCCTTAAACTTGTTTGGCCGTTGGATGGGAAGAATGTCAGCAAACATGCCGTGGCCGCATTACTCGCCTGATCTGACGCCGTGCGACTTCTTTCTCTGGTGGTGGATCAAAGAACAATGCTATCGGACGGAACCGGCCAATCTGGAAGAGCTCAAGCAAAGGATATAAACGGCTTTCTACAAATTTCCATGGGCATGCTTTATCGATCAATCAATTCCTATGGACGCCGCTTAAGAAGATGCATCGAAGTCATATGGAAATATCGAATAAATGAGAATTTTTGTTGGAAATATTAGTGATTATTCTCTGTTGTTTTCTGTCATGTTCTGATAAATGTTATTATGAGTGTTTGGTACCAAACACAAGCCCAAAGCTTCTTCTTTCGAATGCAACAAAATCTCGTCGAATGGTTGAAAAATAAAAAATAAATAGATCAAAACAAATAGTTCGACAAAGATGGACCATCCTGTATATTTACTTGGTGTTCGAAAAATTAGATGTAATGAACTGATCTGTAACTATCACACAAAAAAGTAAAAAAACTTCTATTTTTGGCAGACGATACCTACGCATTTGAGTTACAGAAAGCGCTAGCATGCTCCTTTTAAAACCACTTTAGTTGCTTTTTTTTTCAAATAACACGTGTATTTTAAGGTGAAAAAACTTTTGATGAAGTGAATAGGAAGTAAATAAGTTGTTTTAAATAAAATAAGCTGTTTATTTTTGTTCAATAAGTTCAAAGTAATAAACTTTTTGATTAATCGCGAAACGTGTTCAAAAACAGCCAATGAAGATGTCCATTAAAATAGAAATAACAAAGCGCATACATACATACCAACTAAATATGTCAATACAACAAGCCAATATTTTAATTGATAACATGGTTTACTGATCTTATGTTGTAAGTTGCGTTGAGCATAACCTCCAGCAGGCCATCCTCCAAATAAGTCATACTTTAGAAGTGAGTGTTCAGATATTCTCCGTTTCCTAGCTCCTCTTCTATTTGCTTCTGCAATTTTCTTGTCAGTGTCATATTGAGAATACGAAAGATAATTGATATATGAGTAGTATATTAGCATTATGCCTAATATAATTAAGGAATATTGAAAATCTTTCTCTAAAAATTGAATCAAGAAAATTACTAATAAAATGTGAACTACTAATACTAGCGCAAAAAGCTTTAATAATGATTTATGAATAAAACTTCGATACATTTAGAATTGCTTATTTCAAAACACTTTGATTTTTACGCAAAAGAGCAATGAAAAATTAATACTCTTTTTTATATCAACAATATTTCCCTATAGATAAGCCAGAAAATAATGCTAACACTGCCAATAAAAAGCAGCTATAAAAGAGGTACTTATTTGGGGTAGGACCGCACTCTAATTTTTCAAAGTATGAACCAAAATATTTTTAAGGGTTCAACCATTTTCATTCGCGTTTAGGTATCATCTTCGAAATAATAAATTTTAACACTCCGATGGTCGAGCGTAACCTTTACTGCTCATGGTGCATGTTATTTTTGGTTTGAAAAAATTTCGACAAAAAAGTTTTGCTACAGCCTTTTAAGTCATGGAAAATTTTAATTTTTAGGCTTTCCACTTCTTGAAAAGACGAGACTGACGCCGCTCCTTTGGCTGCTTCGGATACTGATGACGGAAGTTGTAGAAGGCAAGGCGAGCATTGATTTGGTTGAGACGAGAGATGACGGAGGAGAACCGTCTTTCCATTTGACGGGAAAACTGATTGATAGCGCTGATTACCGGGATTGCTTCATCAGCGCTAATTTTCAAATTGCGAGTTTGAACGGCTTCGGCGACTAGATGCTCTTGATTTGACAGAAGTTTACTCATTGAGCAATAGACTGCTGACAGAAAGACGAGAGACAAAGATAATGATTTGAGGCCTAGAAACTCAGATGCATTAATTTTCTCAAAATGCTCTCGGGACAAAAATATATTTAAATCAAATAAAACTCACGACACTCTCGGGATTCGAGAGCGTATAGCCGGCGAGCTCTTACATTAGTAAGTACCGAACATTCTTTAAGGGGCATGCCCACGCTATTACAGGTGGTGCCCGCCAATTCAAATTTTTCTCCTAATCATTGGACTTCTGTACGGTTTTTTTAACTTGGGTTCTAATAAAACAAGGTCTAGAATTTAATTTTAGGTATGGTTTTATTAGAAACCAAGTTGAAAAATCCGTACAGAAGTCCAATGATTACGAAAAATTTTTTGAATTGGCGGGCACCAGCATGGGCATCGATCTGTAGTTTATAATAAGATTTGTACTTATTTTGGGACTCCGTATCTTATTTTTTAGAATTTAGCGTCAAAATCTTATTTTTTTGCACAAAAGAGCAATAAGCACTTGATAAAATAGCATAGTTTTACCAAAACATCTTAAAATGTACTTGTTTTAAGCAACCATACTTAATTTCAAAATTTTGTGATTGAAGCCCTGGACTTAGTATCTTTTTGTTTTTAATATATTTTCCAAAGTACTCAAATTCGTAACTTTGGGAAAAAAATCTGAAACAGGACTGGAAAACTCTTTTATTTAAAAAATTTGTCCTTTATTTGGGATCATTTGGGAAAACTTTCATGATTTTACGTAAAAATCTTTATTTCTTGCTAGAATCTCAACAAGCACTTGATAAAATGGCATTTTGTTGACAAAGTATGACCAAATGTCGATTATTTTTAAGATTTTGAGTTTCGAGCCCTGACACAAAACCATTTTTTATGAAAAACCAGTAGTGTATCAAAAAAAATGAAAATAAATTTTTTGAGAAAATAGAAATAATATTTATGTTTTCATTCTCTTTTATAGAAAAAATCTAAAAAAGCAAGTGCTTCAGCAATACATTGTGTTATGCGAAATACATTTACTTCTATTGTTCGAAAAAACATTCAATGGTTGTTATATCTATAAAGCAAAGAAAAAAGATTAAAAATTTATCAGCCGTACTCATTTTTTACTTTTCTGCAAACAAAAAAGAACATATAAAAAAATGAAGAAATTGTTTTTTTCTTAAAGCTTCTCAAAATTTCAAGTGTCAGAATAATTGCCAGTTTTTTTACATAATAGTTGTTTTCTTTTGTTTCTATAAATTGTTTGATCAAAATACTTGTAAGGATATCACGTTTACTTTTTGATAAAAAAAACACAAAAACCAAATAGATTCAATAAAACACATAAATTATGAAAAATCCTTTTTACTAGTTTGATTAACCGTATTTTCTTTATCAAACAGAAACTCTCTAATAAACCGAGCCTTATTCTTTGAGGACCTATATCTGAACCCATAATCAATATTTTGCAAATCTGTGTTTTCTTAACCGCACAAAGTAGTCTTGTTACATTTGTGAGCCTTGGTTTGGCTATCAAAAAGCACATTGAAGGAAAAGGTAAGAGAATTTCGGAAGATATTTATCTCAGCTTTCAGCAATTTCACCAAAAATAAACTTGGCATTTTGTTGTTCTTGAACTGCACTAAGATTTAAATTTTGGGAGGGGGGGGGGAGGCCGTGTGGCCTATAGGTCCCAGGTTCAAATCCCACTGGACGCACACCCTCTTTTACTCTATTTTTAGCAACTTCACTGACTTCTACGGCCAAAAACTATCGAGCGATCCATTGCAACTACTTCCAGCGCTGCTTTTACCGTCAGCAAATGCCCTAATTTTGAGATTTCCAGCAAATGAACATCAAAATGATATGAAACCAGCCAAAATGATGCGCTTAGAGGGTGGTCGAAAAATAATGCGGCCCTCTCTAATAAGTTTTATTCGCGTTCAAAATTTGTCTTAGAAGAAAAATTTTATAAACTTTGTTTTAGACATTTTATTTGTCAATGTTTTTTTTAGTTTTGTGTGACAATGTTCCTCTTTTTACACTAATTTTTAGCAATATGGATTTCATTGCTAACTACCACAGCGACTCTGACTAAGGAAGCCGCCCTATTCGGCGAAATTTATGCTCAAGCAGGTCAAGCATGCCATGAATATCTCCAAGCACAATGCCAGTCTCAAGCAGTGTTGTATGATTCTCCGGCTCTGGCTCTGCTCTGGCTCTGGATCCGAGCAGGAGCCTTGAATTTGAAATTTGAGAGTGAGTTTTGAAATTAAAGAGCATCTTTATACCAGAGGTTCCCTGATATCAGAACATTTCCGCTATCACGTGATATGATATGATAGGGTTATCAGATCAGTATCATATCAGCGTTATCACATCACTATCATATCACGCAAAAAATTCAAGGATGTTATCATATCATTATCATATCAGGCGGGAAATTCAAAGCCCTTATCACTATCACTATCATATCAAATTAAAAAATGGGCCGTACTTTTGGCGGCCCGGTGGCCCTTTACTGAAATTAGTTAATCAAACACAGTATTAAACGGTGCAGGGGCGTTTCGCAAAAATTTTCATATGAAATGCGAAACGTTTCGCAAAAATTTTCATCATATCATTTGGCGCCAACTTGAATATTTTGGTGCAATTTTAGACAAAGATAGTGGTATCATACCAACCGAACGAAGTGGTCGAAGTTGGTGCGATTTTTTTTTACGTTTTTCATGTTCCAAAACCTGTTTTCTAGACTAACTCGGGCATGCTGAAGATGGTTTGATAGTGGTAAAATGCCGTTTCTCAGTATTTTTGAGTATTAGACAATAATTGATTTCGCCAAAATCAATTATTGTCCAAAACTCAAAAATACTCGAGAAAACGGCAACCACTATCAAACCGTCTTCAGCATGGAGTTAGTCTAGAAAACAGGTTTTGGAACTTGAAAACGTAAAAATCGTTGGACGACCTTCGTTCGGTTGGTATGATACCACTATCTTTGTCAAAATTGCAAAATATTCAAATAATAAGAAAAAAATGATATGATGAAAATTTTTGCGAAACGTCACACTACCTATTAAACAGAGATATCAAATTCATCTGATAACAAAAAAAGCGTGTGATATCACGTGATATCAGATGTTATCCTATCAAATCACTATCATATCACGCAAAAAATTTCCGAGGTCTATCACTATCATATCATATCAGACGAAAAACACATGAACCCTATCATATCACTATCATACACGTCAAATAGTTTTTTAACAAATTGTATTCATACTTTCTAAGTCAATTTTTTCATCCAAATAACGGCAGTTTTTTATGGATGAATAACTCTACATTAAGATTGTTCTATCGAAATATGCAACAAAAATAGTAAACTATCTGCACAGAAAAAAGTTATTCCCTAGTTTTATAAGTTAGTTTTATAAGATTAGAAAAAATGGTTTGATTTTAATTTAGACTAACATTTAATTTTTAGGCCAGCCAGGTGGATATCCACCCAACCAGGTGGTACCCACCCCGGGTTTTAGGGGTCGGGTGCGTAAAATCGGGATTTTGGACTACACAGACCAAATTTCTGACACAATTTTACGTATGATAGCATAATTTGTTTTTTAATTTGAATGAATATTGTTTTTAGGAATCCTGCTGACCGGGATAACAATGATGAATAATACACTCGGTGAACGTATGAAAGTAACGTAATACAGTCGAGTCCCGATATAACGGCACCCCAATGTAACGGCACCCCCACTATAACGGCACCTTGAGGCTGATTTGGTTGGTTTTCAAAGAAATAAGGCAAAGTTGACCCCCAATATAACGGCACCCGATATAACGGCACCCCCGCTATAACGGCACCTTGGACTCGGTCCCGACTAATAAAAGTAACCCCCGATATAACGGCACTTTGGATTTTGATGCAAATTTTTCTAGAAATTGAATTTTAAAATCAAACTTTTGCGGAAATCCTGGCACGAAAATTTGAATTAAGTTACAGTGTAGTGCTGTAAATTGCTTTTCACTCATTTCTTTTTTTGAGTAGTTTGCATTTTACGCTCACGTTTTGTTTGCTCTCTCATTTCTCTTTCACTGTTCTTTGTTTAGTTTTCGATGACAACTCCAAAGAAGCGCGCTGCTGTCACGCTGCAAGTGAAGAAAGCGATTATTGAAGCGGCAGCCAAGAACAACAATCAGACGAAGCTGGCCGAACAATTCAAGATTCCAAGGGGTACGCTGCAGGGAATTCTGAAATTCTGAACATCCACCGAATCTGGCCTTAGAATGCATAACTCTCAAATTCTTCCCACCAAACACGACTGCGATGAGTCAGGTTTGTGGTTTCCTTTTTGATTCACATTGAAACAACTCTCTTTAGCCCTGCGATCAAGGAATTATCCAGAATCTCAAAGTTCACTACAGACGTTTGCTGCTGCGCGAGCGGATCAAGGCCATCGATGAGACGCGTGAAATTCTGAACATCAATCTGCTGGGCGCTCTACATCTGCTTCGAAGAGGTGGACTGAAGTGAAGCCAGCAACCATCGCCAACTGTTTCCGTCATGCTAAGTTCGTGATCATCAGTGATGAGGTAGATATCAGCTTTATAAGGCTTGAATTTTAAACTTCAAACGTTTAGGTGCAAGAAGACGTTGCCGAGGAGGTGGAACAGCCGAACAACGAACTCGATGAATTTCTTGATGCTTGGGCCGACTTGCAGATAGCTGATGGAATCAATAACGACGCCGAGATGCAGGACTACTTGACAGTGGATTCGGATGTGGTGACAGGTTGGTTTTTATCGTCTGTTCTATCTTTATGCTCTCTATTGCAAGTGGCGACCTCACACTTGCAGAAATCGTGGCAGAAGTCTCAGCGGTGGAAGCGGATGACGATGAAGTTGGCGACAGCGAAGCCGTGGACATCGAGGAGGTGGAAGCGGAACAGCCGATGATCACCAGACAGGAAGCTCAAGCCGCCTTTAATCTCGCCCGCCGATTCGTGGAGAAGAACAGCGCTGATCCCGTCATTCTCGGCAGTAGCGACAAGTTAGATGATTTCTTCTACAAGCAGCGCCAGAAGAACGAAAAACAAACAAAACTTACCAATTTCTTTCCGAATGTTAATTGAATTGTGTTGATTGAATTGTATGTGTTTGGAATAAATCTTTACATGCACGTGTGTTGTCCTGAAATGTCTAGGTGTTTACATTTGATGCAAAATAAAGCCATATCCCAATATACCGGCACCTCCAGTGATTTTTCGCTGAAAAATCCCGATATAACGGCACCCCCAATATAACGGCACACCCGATATAACGGCACCTTTGTCCGGTCCCCAGGGGTGCCGTTATATCGGGACTCGACTGTAGAATGAGAAAACAAAACTATACAACCCATTATTTACAAGAAAGTTTTTTGTGAAATAGTTTTGTCAAGGAGCAATTATTTTCGAAACAAATCGTACCAAGACCAGTTGTTTCTCATTTGAATGTATTGTTAGCTGATTTTTTGTACAGTTCTATTATTTGCCAGATACTTTTTGTCCAGTTCTAGGTGTGCCGACCTGATCTGACATTACAGCTCACTCTACTTGGCAAGGTAACCGAATTCAGTGGACTCTTTTTTAGAGGCTATGATTTTATCTAACCTGTCAATTCACCCTGTGTGAAATATTTTTTATGTGTTGGTGAAAAAAAAATCTACGTGGCCACTCAGTTGTTTTTCTCAACAATTTTTGAATTTTTTTTAAATTTCATTTTTCATTTCACAGTTTTTATTCATAGATAATTTATTTTCAATTTGAAATAAAAATGTCTCAGCTCTCATATGTGTTGGCAGTGACCACAAAACGTATGTCTTGTTACCTTCTCTTGATTTTTTTCAAATTTTTAAATTTTTTTTGTTGTTAGTAAAAGTTAGTTTTTGTAATTTAAAGTTTTTTAAATAAAAGAAACTTTTTATGGTAGCGTAAAAATCGACTGTACAATTTAAAATGGGCTAAAGTGCAATTTACTCACTATTGGGGAAATTTAATGGGTAACTTTTTATGCAGTCTTTTTAAAAGCGTTTCAATAGGTAGTACTTGTTTGTTTCGTTTTCTTGAATCAAGCTATGAACCAGTCTTTCATCGTTTTTGACTAGTTCAAACAGCTCTAGCTCTTTTTGTGGAAAGCAATATTCACAAGTCACTAACTTGACTCGGTAAGACACAACATGAGCATTGTCTTCAAATACCTTAATTTTAAAATTAAAGTGGTATCTGCCTGCAAAAAAAGGATTCTCAAACATTGGGAGATTCAGACATAAGCGCAACTTACACAAAGTCTATTCAAATAATGAGAGATTCACACAAAATCCGTTCAAAAAAGGATGTTCGAACAATGACTTTTGATTTATATTCATTAAATAAACCCTTCTTCAAGAATTCACTCACAATGCGATATTCCCGCACCATGCTTGTAAACTCTTTTTTTACAGATGAGTATGTGGTCCGTCCACAAAAATCACGAATAGAGGAATCACGAATCTCCCTTTGTTAGAAAACGACGTTGTGTGAATGTCCTTTTGTTAAACGGATTTTGTGTGAGTCTCCCTTATGTCTGAATCTCCCAATGTTTGAGAATCCTTTTGTTGCAGATGGATGTTACCAAAATTAAAGAATTTAAATTCTTTATGTAAAATTTTAATTTTTTTTGCTTCATAAGAGTGCATTATCATAAAAAAAGACTCACTGTTTTGGCTGTCTTGCAAATATCGGTCCAAAACTTAGATTCTAATTCTCCCTCAGTGTCTGTACACATGAAAATAGCCAAGGTTAGCTTATTTTGACGATGCTTAGGAACATTGTGCATAAAGTTAACAAAGGCATAATAAAGATCACTGCGCTGCTCAATACTTTCTGTATTTTGAAAATTCCATTCGATTTTGACTTGTACAAGGTCTGACTCGTATAGAGTTTCTAAATCCAAGTGTAGAAAGAAGAAGTTGGTAGATAGCTCAATTTCTTGGCAGTTTCTGATACACAGCAAACACTGATTAAGAAGGCTCATTTCTTCATTAGACAAGCTTTTTTTCTCAGTAGACATTTGCAATTTCACTTTTGCATTTTGAAAAACATGTACTATTTGTTGCAGCTGTTCCACAAACCCCAAGTCCAAATACTCAGGATTAATGAACAAGTTAATTTCTTCAAGTCGAACAAAGACAGATTTGAGGTAAGGG